>JAKTVL010000010.1:0-163645 GCA_030557175.1 Petasospora japonica
GGGGTGGTGGTGTTTTGGGTGCTAAGTCTGAGGCTAAGTTGGCTAAGAGATCTAAGCTTGCTGCCGCTGCTGCTTCCACAGAGAAGAAGTAAAATTACTGACGAATTTTGTATAATAATGGGAATCATAACGAACTACGAAAAGGAAAAGAACAATTGTAGAAGTGATGAAATAGCATAGAAATGGGTCGATAAGGCCGTAAGGGTGCTCTGGCCAATTGGAGGCTCGGAAATGGAGGTTACGCGAAAAGTCGCATCATCGAGAAAAAGTGGCAGTAAACAAAGGCAACTATATGCCATTGGGTTTGAAGAGATTTACCATCACAAAGTAACACACAAAGATGCTTGCCACTCTTGTTGAGGCTCTTGAAGAGCTCAAGGACGCTTTTATTCCAACTGTCGCAAAGGCCGAGTCTGAGGAAGAGGAGGCTGAAGAAGAAGAGGAGGAGGATGAAGAGGACGAGGATGAGGAGGAAGATGAAGAGGGCGGTGACCCATTGGACAAGCTTAGAAAGGATTGTGCTGATGACCACCACATTCAGCCATACGTCCACCACTACGCTGAGTGTGTCGAGAGAGTGACAAAGCAACAGGAGGATCCAAACTACGACCAGCTTGACTACAAGGAGGACTGTGTCGAGGAGTTCTTCCACTTGCAGCATCACATCAACGACTGTGTTGTCCCAAGATTGATGGCCAAGTTGAAATAAATGACATAACCTGTCATTGAGAAGATGAAGGTGGGGACGTTAGATTATCATGCACTCGGTGCATTCATGCTTGGGCCTATCACAGTTGAGCCCAAGATGGGAAGGTTATGGCTCTGATTTTTTATTCTTTTCTTTTAGTGGTTTGAAGTGGGCCATTCAAGAAGACCTTGTTATTCCATTGATGTATATACATAAACAATTGCATATGAAGGCGCTCGCGTTATTTATTAATAACCAAGGGAAAATGTAACAGATTATATATATATTGTTGGCTTATGGTATGGATGTTTGATCAGGCTACAGTTACTCTGACATTTCTGCCGCTGGGCTAAAGTGGAAAGAGCCTCTTATGCGAATGATCGAACAGTGCTTGCCGCACTACGAATATGAACATATCTCATAATCCTGCTATTTGAATGCGTCAAGATATTCTCCCCAGACTTGATATAAGCAATAAGAAGTGCAATCTTAAAGCCCTAACATAATGCACGTGAAGATGTTGAAAACCCTAGCTTCTACACAGTCACACCGCAGCGCGGGCCTAATTCGCGGAAGGGGTTTGGTAAGCGCCACACAGTGTTGGTGAAAAAGTTAACGAAAGTTGAAGCTTGGGCAGCGACGCAACAGTTGATGGTACAGAAGGCTCAACCAACAAACAAGTAAGTGGAGACTAGGAGGGTTATAACACTGGAGAGAATGAAAGAAATCAAGACATAATCGATGTATTTGCCGATTTAAATGGAGATACGGGCGTTTCTGGAGTTATCACGTCGTCAAGGTCGACATCAATACCTATTGCACACCAGGTGAACTATTGACCGTACAGAGTTACTGCAAACAGCTCGTGAATAAGAGTCAGAATCAGAGTTTAATGTCATTATGAGCAGTTACAATGGAACGGTCGGATCATGAAGCACACGTCCGAGTAATTTTTTGAATTCTCTCTGGGGTTTTGACCATACACTAATACCCAAAGGCGGACTGGAAACTAACATTCCTTCTAGAAATGGCTAAGTCAAAGAACCACACCAACCACAACCAGGTCAAGAAGGCCCACCGTAACGGTATCAAGAAGCCAAGAACCTACAAGTACCCATCCTTGAAGGGTGTTGACCCAAAGTTCCGTCGTAACCACAAGCACGCTTTGCACGGAACTGCTAAGGCTTTGGCTGCTGCTCGTGCTGAGAAGCAGTAAATTGCTGACTTAGAAACTTGAACAAACTTTTGAAATCTGTATGATGAATTAATGGAGACAGATGAAAAGAAAATGGTTATTACGTCAAAACTGGCGCAATAACTTCCTCACAGCTTTGGATGTTGGTTGTAACTGACAAGGTTCGATGTATATCATTTTAATGGTTAAAGAAATCCGTTTACCCTTGGATGTAGGATAAGGTCCAATTATTGTTGTATTTGGGTTTGTTGATGGCTACCGCCCCTAGCGCTATTGCACCTTTGTTTACCTTTCGTAGCGAAATGCGGTTTTGTGGCAGATGCTTCTGGCGGCACGATAAATACCACCCCTGTCGCCAGAGGAATCTTTGTGACTCTGGATTATATCATTTGAGTAGTTATAAGACCATTGTGAGCACCGCCATGTCGAACGAGAACGTTGAGGTCGTTGCCAACACTAACGAGACAGTGATGACGCAAGAGCCAACTGCACCAGTTGCCGCTGTCAATGAAGAACGCAAAAAGCCAAAGAACACTTCCAGCCGTCTCTATATCAACAATGTGAGCTACCATACCACTGAGTCGGATCTCTATGAGTTAGTGAAGGAATTTGAAGTGTAAGCGATTCATACCATGCATCAAAATATTCCAGGGGAGATCTGAGCTAACGACTCTTAATAGTGTCTCTGTTTTGGTCCCAAGTCACACTGTTAAAGGGTTCAGACATATGAAGCAAAGATCATTGGGTATTGCTTACATTGACTTTGTCACTCCTGAAGAAGCTGAGCGTGCCAGATCTGCCATTAATGGAGCACTCTTGAATAGCCGTGCACTCAGGGCTAAACCATTCATCCCATACAATCCAAATTTGGGCAGCAGCTACAGACCAAACAAGAAAGAAATTCAAACTGCAAATACAAGTTCAACAGAAGAAGCAGTAACAAAGGAAGACGACAAGAAGGTATCTGTTGAGAAACAGGCACTTGAGGAGGGCATCGAGCCCGTAAGCTCTCTCGTCGATAAGAAGTCTGCTGAACCGGAGCTTACGACTCAGAAGGAAGAGGTTGCAATTTCTACAGATACAATCTTCATTCCAATGCTTGCTTCTAAGATTACAGATGGTCAGCTTCGTGAGTACTTTCATGAGTATGTGCCTACTGAGGTATACATCTTCAAGAGCCGTAAGAGATACACCACGAAGCCATTCTTCCACCGTCATTCTTATGTTTCGGCCTTGGTGACTTTGAGTGAAGAGGGCCCACTTGAGAGAGTAATCACAGAATTGAAGGGGAAGAAATTATGTGGAAAGAAAGTTATTCTTAAGGCTGCACATCTTTCCAAGATTGACGAGGTGAAGAAGGCTGCACAGGCACAACAAGTGAAGTTGGAGAAGATCGACAAAGATTCGACAAGTGCTGCACAATCAGCTGCAGCATGTAGTGCCTCAACAAGTCCAGGATGTCCTTGTCAGTGCTCCGAGCTTGCTTGTGAATGCGACGGGGCATGTGAAAAGGTTGACGAGGCTTCATCTGGAGATGTAGGTGATGATGAGTTAGCCCTTACTGGCTCTCCAGCAGAGCCTCAGAACTGATTCTCTAAGAGTGACATCAAGATTAGCAAAATATTACTTCAAGTACCATAATTGGCAAATGGATTACTTTTAATTACTTGTTGTAGAGTATGGATTGTATTGCGTTCGAAGTAGGCACAATCATCTGCATATACATATGGCTGTCATATGGCTGTCATGTGGGGTTGAAAGTTGGCACCAAAATGGTGGCCAGGGCTCTTATGCTTCTGAAATCGCGACTCTGACCTCCGTGCTGAAATCTTCTTGCGTGCTGAGAAGAGCCTGTAGGTGTCGATGTATATGGTGTTCAGATGTTAAAAAAGCAGTCTCATCGCGCACTTTACAGGCTGGTGGTTAGGGTACACTGGCGCGAAAAACAATTTGCATCGCGCAGTGAAAACTTGAAAAAGTGTTTGAGCTCCAGTCCAACAACACATTGGTAGAAGAGACCAACCAACCAAATAATCAACAATGGGTATGTGGACTATGGAGATCAAGGGGAGAGCAGTATGAAGAGTCAGCAAGACCGTTGAAGCCAGCAAGTCATGTCATAGGAGACTAACGGGGACTCTGTTCTCGTTTCGTCTGGAGTTTTAAATTCAACATTCAAGAGTCGAGGCAATAGCAGCATCACTGGAGTCAACACCACTATTATGAATCCAGAACAGAGTACAACAGCCGATCAACTCATGCCATTTGAACGACATAATACCCTGGATCACGTACAGATATTCCCGGAGACTCAGAATCAAAAGAACCAAAAACTTCATTTGACCCATGGAAACACTTCATCACTACTCGTCCCTTTCTCGAGACCACCCAGGCAACGGAATACTAACTAGTTTATCATAGGTAGAGTTATTCGTAACCAAAGAAAGGGTGCTGGTTCTATCTTCGTCTCTCACACCAGATTGAGACAGGGTGCTGCCAAGCTCAGAACCTTGGACTACGCTGAGCGTCACGGTTACATCCGTGGTATCGTCAAGCAGATCGTCCACGATGCTGGTCGTGGTGCCCCATTGGCCAAGGTTGTCTTCCGTGACCCATACAAATACAAGTTGCGTGAGGAGACCTTCATTGCTAACGAGGGTGTCTACACTGGTCAGTTCATTTATGCCGGTAAGAAGGCTTCTTTGAACGTTGGTAACATCTTGCCATTGGGTTCCGTTCCAGAGGGTACTATCGTTTCTAACGTTGAAGAGAGACCAGGTGACAGAGGTGCTTTGGGTAGAACCTCTGGTAACTACGTCATTGTCATTGGTCACAACCCAGACGAGAACAAGACCAGAGTGAAGCTTCCATCTGGTGCCAAGAAGGTGCTTTCTTCTGATGCCAGAGGTGTCATTGGTGTTGTCGCCGGTGGTGGTCGTGTTGACAAGCCATTGCTTAAGGCTGGTCGTGCCTTCCACAAGTACAGAGTTAAGAGAAACTCTTGGCCAAAGACTCGTGGTGTTGCCATGAACCCAGTTGATCACCCTCACGGTGGTGGTAACCATCAGCACATTGGTAAGGCTTCTACCATTTCCAGAGGTGCCGTTGCTGGTCAGAAGGCTGGTTTGATCGCCGCCAGAAGAACCGGTTTGTTGCGTGGTACCCAGAAGACTCAGGACTAAACTTCTTAACATGTTTTATGCGGTTAATGTCAGCTTTGGGTTTTTTGTGTTCCGAAAATAAATCATTTATAATGTACTGTTAGTCATCTTATTGATTGTAGCTTATCGAAAATTTTTAATAGAGATGTTTGTTTCATTATGAACAGCTATATACAGGTCATCAGGGCTATAAGCTTATTGGAGCTCAGAGGATATCGGCATTCACATCACTATCGTCTATCTCGTCATTACCCACTTTATCGAAAAAGAAATCAAGTTTATCACCACTGTACAGAGTGGCAGCAAGAAGGGTAGAGTCAAAGATAACGAGAATCATGAATGGAGCACCGCCCCAAATATCAGCGAAGTAGCCGCCAACCTTGGAAATGAGTAAAATGCCAACGCCACCGCAGAAGCCATAGACACCTGAGATGGAACCGTTGTGAGCACGTTGCTTGTCTGTGACTAGGGACATTGATGTGATGATAGTACCAATCAGAGCGATACCAAAGAAAATACTAAAGACATAGGCGATAGCTGCAGTTGGGTCACCCATAAGTGCGTAACCAGTAGAGGATATGATCCCGCAAACACAGGTAATCACTAAACCCACTTTACGGCCGTACCTATCGGTGAGGTGACCAAACACCGGGGCAAAAATTAAAGAGCATGTATGAATGATACCAGTGAGAATGGCCGCTTGAACATATGCCTCTCTGCATGAGCTTCTATCAGTTTCAGAACACTTACCAGTCTTGAGGTAGTAGGTGTTCACGTAAAGTGGAATAAAGACAGAGGAAACAACAGTGGTGGAGCGAGAGACAAACCCACCTAGGTAAGCCAATGCGATTTTTCTGTTTTTGGCCTCTGCGAAACCAAGTTTGAGCAATTCGAAGTAAGACTTTTCATCATATGGGCCATCATCTTCTTCCTCCTCTTCAAGTCCCTCGAGGACGTCATCGTACGGGGAAAGATACCTTGAAAGGAATGGAAATACCAGTCTCTTGGGACAGAATAGGCCGTAAGCCAGAAAGGCAGAACAGGCAATGGCGATGAAGCCAATAACCGTGTAAGAATGCTTTAACGCCTGTGCTGGAGGCTCAACGGCCCCAAACTTGTTGGGAAGTGGGATGAAGAACATGGCAGCGAACACAGCACCACTACCAGAAGCAATACCAATGACAGAAGTGAGCTTACCATTTCTCTTTGGTGGGGCAAGAGCAGCTTTGGGTCCTGTAGAATCCGCAGATAGGTCATCGAAAGTCCCTGGAAGCACAAGAGACTCCTCATCTGTGCGAGTTGCTGTGCCCCATCTAAAAAGAGATTTCAGTTCAAATCCTGATGAGCTCATTTCTGCAAGCATAGCGGTCATCATAGATGCTGATGCAGTAGCACCAACAGCAAATATCATTCTAAGACATAGAAGACCCGGGAAGACGCTCTTTGCGGTGGTGTACAGGAAGAAGGAGAGACCCATAACAGTAACGCCAAAGATGTTGATGTATTTGGCCCCGATCTTGTCACTTAGAGCACCAAGAAATGGGGCAATGGACATAGAAACGATCTCGTCTGCAACACCCAAAGTTCCGATATAATCACCAATTCCAGTGGTGATGCCCAGTACATCCGTGAGGAAGAAAGACTGGGTGGAGCTCATGAACACCACAAAGGCGATGGTACAGAAGCACGCAAATGTGAAGGCACAGAAGTTAAGTCTCGTGTAGGGCTTCGAGTATGCCATTGTGCGCTGTAATGGTCCCTTTTGGCAATCGAAGAGTAGAGTGCTATTGCTATGTGCACCTTTTTTATCTTTTCAATCAAGCAAATACGCGGCTAATCGTGTGGCACATCGGTTTTATCGGTGGCAGCCTTGGCACAAGGCTATTGAAGCGATAGAGTTTGGTCTTCGGAGCCTGAGACGCTCGAGGCAAATACCATGCCAGTTTCTTTAACAGCGGTGTAATTGGTGTTTATGGATAGCCCAGGCCCATTGAGAGCTCGAAAGCACCTAGCCATTGTTGTCATGTCATTCTTTGTCTCCGGTACTGAATGCGGGCATGCACTTCTCCGCTGTTCTTTCACAACCAAAACCCTTATCTTACAGTACGTGGGCAAGCGACAAAAAAGGTTGAAGTAGTACTGTGTTCAAATATGGTAAAACACTCGTAGACGGAAAGAGAGCCAAATGACGCAGAAGGCGGTGTATCAAGCTTTCCTATCTGCGTAACCATGACAACCTCATATTAAACCCAAACACCACAGCTGTTTCGCGATGCTTCGGAGTCGCGTAAACAAAAACAAAGCGCCTGTTTACTCTCAACCAACGCGGCGGCTACGGCCCCCAACAACGCCACTGCTCTCGCAAATATGCACGTTGAGGAGCTCATCATCGATGGCTTCAAGTCGTATGCGACGAGAACGGTCATCTCTGGATGGGATCGCCAGTTCAATGCCATCACAGGTCTCAACGGTTCTGGTAAATCCAATATCCTTGATGCCATCTGTTTCGTGTTGGGTATCTCTTCGATGTCCACTGTCAGAGCTTCTAATTTGCAGGACTTGATTTACAAAAGAGGACAGGCTGGTGTCACAAAGGCCTCTGTCACCATTGTGTTTGATAACTCCGATACGTCAAAGTCCCCTATTGGATTTGAGTCAGTCCCAAAGATCTCAGTTACAAGACAGATCGTGCTTGGCGGTACGAGCAAGTACTTGATCAATGGCCACAGGGCTCAGCAACAGGCTGTTTTGCACTTGTTCCAATCTGTTCAGTTGAATATCAACAATCCAAACTTCTTGATTATGCAAGGTAAGATCACAAAGGTTTTGAACATGAAGCCATCGGAAATCTTGTCGTTGATTGAAGAAGCCGCAGGTACCAAAATGTTCGAAGACCGTAAGGACAAGGCGGAGAAGACAATGGCAAAGAAGGAGACTAAGCTTCAAGAAATTAGAGCATTGCTTGCTGAGGAGATCGAACCTAAGCTTGAAAAACTGAGAACGGAGAAGAGAACCTTCCTTGAGTTTCAGCAAACACAATCCGATTTGGAGAAGTTGTCCCGCGTTGTAAACGCCCACGATTTTACTCGCTACTCAACTAAACTCCATAAGCTCCAAGAACAGTACTTTGCTCAAAAGGGAATCTTGGATGACTCCTCCTCCAAGATCGAGAAGTTAACATCGGAGATTACAAACTTGAACTTGGATTTGGAAAGGATCAAGGCACAAAAGGAGCAATTTGCTAGTAAGGGTGATAAACTTAAAGAATTGGAGAAGAAGCAGACTGAGATTTCCAAATCGCTCACGAGATTGGAAACTTCTAAATCCCTTATCTTGGAGAACATAAATGACGAAGAGAAGAAAAAGATCAATCTGCTGAGACAAATTCAGAAGCTGGAGAAGAGTATACAAGAGAGAGTGTCATCACACAGCCAGCTTGAGGCAGAATACAATGCCATGAAGACAAGTCATGGAGAAGCTAAGACACTTCATTCTAAGAAGGAGGAGTTACTCTCTACATTAACAACTGGTATTTCGGCGAAGGGTCAATCTGGTGGTGGTTATGCAACCCAGTTACAACAAGAAAAAGCAAGGTTGAACGAGACCAACGTTTCCATTGAACAATACAAACTCAAAGCACAGCGTCTTATTCAAGAGAACAAGAACAACGAACCCAAGTTGAAGAAGGCTAAACAGGAACACGATGTCTTTGTTCAGGAACTTGAACAACTCAAGAAGAAAAGAGCCGAGCTTGAACAACAATTGACAAATCTCGGATTCGATCCTGCGAAAGACAAGGAAATGAGAGAAAGAGAGGCACAGCTGAATAGAGAACTCCATAAAGTATCAGGTGATGCCAACTATTTGAAACGTAAGGTTGCAAACTTGGACTTTACGTACAGCAAACCATCTGCAAACTTCGATCCGGCTTCTGTTAAGGGTGTCGTTGCTCAATTGTTCCGGATTCCAGAGGACAATATTCAATCTGCTGCTGCCCTTGAAGTGGCAGCAGGTGGAAGATTGTATAACGTTGTTGTTGACAACGAAGTTACAGGTGGTCAACTCTTGGAAAGAGGTCAGTTGAGAAGGCGTGTCACCATTATCCCATTGAACAAAATATCGGCATGGACACTTTCAGAGAGACAAGTCCATTTGGCTAAGGAGATTTGTCCAGGCAAAGTTGAGCTAGCTTTAAATCTCATTGGATATGAGCCAGAAGTTGCCAGAGCCATGGAATTCATCTTTGGTTCGAGATTGGTCTGTGAGGATGCCGACACTGCCAAACAAGTGACGTTCCACCCACAGATCCGTGCTAGAAGTGTCACTCTTCAAGGGGATGTTTACGACCCAGAAGGAACATTATCTGGCGGTAGCAGAAGAAATAATGGATCCGTTTTAGTGAACATCCAGGAGTATAATCGTTTAAACTATCAAGTCCAGACCCTACAGAGCGAGTTGACAATGATTCGTGACGATCTCCGAAAGCAGCAAGAGCTTTCAAAGCATACGGCTTCAATTCAACAACAGCTCAACGTGACATCACACCAGATTCAGCTTGCAGAGAAGAATTTGAACACCAATGTTGCTAGCCAGCTTCTTCAAAGGTACCAAGCAAATTACATTGAGGCTCAAAACTTGGAACAAGCTACCATTGAAAAACAACAGCTTCTGGAAACAATCTCAACTGAAATTCATAAAGTTGAAAACGATATGAAAGAGTTCAACAGTAATAAGGGATCGAAGCTCAAGGAACTTGAGGCCGAAGTTCAAGGCATGACTGCTGAGATTTCTGGAATGGTCGTAAAACTTGAACAAATCGAAGATAAATTTCAATCATCACAAATTGAGCTAGAGCAGATGAATGCGGACTTGCAACAAGCCAAGGATACTATTACAGAATCTGACATTGCCATTGAGGAGCTATCCCTAGAATCTAAGAACATTGAGAAGGAGCTTCTACTACAACGAGAGATTTTCGATGAAATCAACGCTCAAGTTCAGGTGGAAAAGGATAACAGATTGGGTATCAATGATGAGATCCGTGAGTTGAACAAGGCTTTGAAGGATAAGAACCAGCAGGTCAATGACATCAAGTTGAACTACCAAAAGTCACAGCATGAAGTTGAGAAATTGGAGGTTAACACCAAGGGCTTGCAATCGCATTTGGAGGACCTTGTTGAAGAGAACAATTGGTTAAGCGATGAGAATATTGTCAACGCTGTTATACGTGACTATCCGAACATTGACATCGAGGACTTGAAGCAGCAGATCGCTCACTTGGAAGAGAGATTCCAAGGAATGAAGCGCAAGGTCAACGCAAATATTATGACAATGATTGACAATGTGGAGAAGAAAGAGAGTTCATTGAAGCAAATGATCAAGACTATCGAGAAGGACAAGTCCAAGATCGAGGAGACCATTGTGACGTTGAATGAATACAAGAGAGATACATTGATCAAGACATGGGAGAAGGTGAGCAAAGATTTTGGTCAAATCTTTGGTGACTTGTTACCAAACTCCTTCTCCAAACTTGAGCAACCGGAAGATAAGGACATTACTGAAGGTCTTGAGGTCAAGGTTAGACTTGGTAAGGTCTGGAAGGATAGTTTAGTGGAGTTGTCCGGTGGCCAGAGATCTCTTATTGCTTTGTCGTTGATTCTTGCTTTGTTACAGTTCAAGCCTGCACCAATGTACATTTTGGATGAAGTGGATGCAGCATTGGATTTGTCACACACACAGAACATTGGTCACCTCATCAAGACAAGATTCAAAGGCTCCCAGTTCATTATTGTCTCATTGAAAGAGGGAATGTTTACCAATGCTAATAGAATCTTCAGAACAAGATTCCAAGACGGTACATCTGTGGTCAGTATGATGTGAATTGCGGTTGTTGGGGTTTACTACTTGTTATGTAAAGAGGTAATTTTCATGGTTTAAGAACAATCTATAGATGGATGTCAACTTAGTAGACTTCCAAGATGTAACGAGAGTTTTCCTTCATATCTTCAACCTCTCTAGAGGCATCGATCTCAACGCCTCTCTCTCTAGCTTCAGTTGCAACAATATCTTCAAGAGCAGCAGTGACATCTGGTACAGGCCAAACAGGACCACACAAGTAGAATGAACCGTTCTTCTTGACAATGGCCTCCTTAAGCTCCGGCATCGTCTGTCTAATACGGTCTTGAATGTAGATTTTCTCTGGCTGATCTCTGGAGAAAGCAGCGCCAATGTGAGTGATGATACCAGCAGCCTTGTAAGCCTCCCAGAGTTCACCGTACAAGTACTCCTCCTTTCTATGTCTTGCACCCAAGTAGAGGAAAATCTCACCAATCTCCAAACCTTGCTCCTTTTGCCAAATCTTCTCCTCGACAAAGGCTTTAAATGGAGCCAAACCAGTACCAAGACCAGACATAACGATTGGCTGAGTAGACAATGGTGGAAGCTTCATAACAGATGGCTTAACAGAAACAACCAGCTCACTTCCAATAGACAACTCAGATAAGTATCTAGAACATTGGCCGAATCTCTTACGTTTTCTAGCATCGGTCCAGTCAACCACGACAATCAACAAGTGGACAGCGTTCGGATGCATCTTTTGGGAGGATGCAATAGAGTACTCTCTTCTCTTCAATGGCGGAATAAGAGAAACAAGTTCCTCCAATGACGGTCTTGCAGATGGGAAGAGCTCGAAGATATCAGAGTAAGAATAGAACTCCACGTCCTGGAACTTCTTCAAGTCATCAGCGCCTTCTGCAGAACCAAGCTTCTCCAGCTGTTTCTTCTCCTTCTCATCTTGAGCAAATGCTGCAAGAGATTCATAGAATCTTTTAGCTGGCTTTCCCAACAAGTCCAAATTATCGGTAAAGGCCTGGAACAAAGTTCTAGTCTCAACGAGATCGTTGTTGTCTCTGTTTGGAACTTGAATGAGAGACTCTGGATCGAGGCCATAGAATTCCAAGAATCTGGAAACCTCTTCAGGGTCATTTCTTCCATGAACACCAAGTGCCTCACCAATGTCATAAGTCAAACCAGTACCAGTAATATCAAACTCAATATGGAAAATGTTTCTGGAGTAGTCTCCTGGAGTGACACGGCGGTTCTCCTGCACCTTCACAACAAAGTTGCGGACAGGCAAGTCTGGTCTCAAATTGTTGACAGAAGCATAAGACTCCTTGAAAGTAAGTCTTTTGATGGTGTCGATGTGACTTGGAATAGAGATAGTCTCAGGCTCTGGAAGGGATCTTGGGTTTGGTGAGAAGGAGGACTCAACTGGGAAGACAGGCAATGCTACCTCATTCTCCTCAAGTGGCAACTCAGCCCACTTAGAATCAACCTCAACTTCCTTCAGACCACTCTTGAAGACGTTCTCTTCAATTATCTTAGTCAACACAGCAGCTAATAACTCAATATCAGAGCCAGAAGCCTGATGAACTCTTCTGACGATGTCATTGATGTCTAGTTCTGGAGCAGCAAACTTCCAGAAGACGGCTTGGATGGCAATCAAGCCAGTACGTCCCTTTGTCTCGTCCAATTCACCGATACCGGACAAGTCAACGACGTGCAACTTATTCTGGTTCTTGGCGACGTTGCGCTTAAACTGTGTTGGCAGCTTCTCTACAAACTCCTTCACATCAGAAAGTTCATTCTGGGCGAGAATGATGCTTCCTTGTGGCTGGACAGTCTTGACAACGTTGAAGTTATCCAATATAGCCTTGTCATCAACGACAATAACAGATGCAGAGTCGACAGCACCAACAGTAGCTGGGGAGGAGGAAGAGATTTGGGCTTGGTAGACACCAGCAGCAGCTTCATTATCAAACTTGGACTTGAAGTGGAGTGGAACAGAAGAATCCAAGGAGTAAGCATGGGCAATTCTGGAAGCAACGTCAATGTACTTGCTGTTGTCCAAGGACCAAAAGATGGAATCGCCTTTCTTGGAGCTGATACTGGCAGTTTCTGGAACGACAACGAAGGAGTTCACAATCTGACGAACGGCAACTTCAGACCAAACAAATGTCGGAGAGTAAATGAATTCAGAAACCTTAACCTGGGTAGCAATACCGGCGAAGAAGACAGATGCGTTAACGTTACCTTTCAAGAGGGAAGACTTGTTGTCCAATGATTGACCAATAACGGTGAGAGATTTGGTAGTCTTTGGAATTGAGTCAAGGAATGATTCAGAGTCAAATGGCAAAGGAACTCTGGCAGCAATAACACCGATCTTCAAATCCGAAGCTTTAACAAGGCTGGAGATGACTGTAGCAAATAACTCGGCCTCGACCGAACCATAGACGACAAAGACGTTTACGGCATCCTCGGCACCAAAGTACTCAAATGCCTTGTACTCAGTTCCCAAGATTCCATTCAAGCTAGACAAAGCGGCGGTTGGTCTCTTAACGACCGGAAGAGTCTTCCAAGACTCAACAGCGGAGCTCAACTTCTCAAAGATTTCAGAAAGAGAGTCGGATGAGAGAGCCTTGTCAGTTCTGATGGACTCCCTCAAATAGGTTGGACCGTCATACAAGTTGACGGACGACTGAATAGCAGAGAAAGCCAAGGAAAGGAGCGCCATGTGTTGAGATTCATTGGCAGAGAGTGGGGTGAAAACAGCGTAATCAAGGGAGTTTGCAAACTGGAGTGGAGTAACGTAGTTGGAGACCAAAGCAGCGGCTTCCTCATCATAGTCCAAGGCTGAGACACTCAAGGAAAGGCCCTTCGTGGAGTTCGCAGTCTTGAGTGTTGGCTCGAAATATGGCAAGGAAGAGCCGGTTGTAACGATCGGAGTGGAAACAGAATTGGAGGAAGACAAGTAACCCAAAACAGCGCTAGAAGCACCCGATCTCACTTCAAAAGTGGAGACATGTGGGACGTTTCCCTTCCCATTCTTTCTCTGAAGGAGGGACCACAAGGACAATGATGAATCAAGAATATCCTCCTGGCCGATCGACTTGTAGGTAAAGATGCGGTCGCTTACGGCGTACAAGGCAGAGGAAACCAGGGTCACTGGGGTTGTGTAAACAGTGCCCTTGATCGAGTTTGGGTCCTTAGGAAGGCCAAATGGGAGAACGACAGAGGCACCTGCGACGCTATTGATGGCAGGTGAGCTGCTGCTGATGGATCCCGCGACAGACATCGTTTATCTTGATGAATCAAGAGCTATCGAAGCATGGTGGTAAAGAAAAGGAAAGGCATCGTCATCAAGTGGAAAGTTCCTCGGGGCGTGCGCCACACCAGCCACACAACGAATATCCATCCACGCGCTAACACAATTCGCGAAAATCATGACGCGAATTATTGCACCGCCACACGTGAACAAAAGTGGTCATGACGAGAAGAGGCTGGGGAGGATGATGATGATGATGATGATGATGCTTGTTAGTGGAGGATCTTCTCAGCAGTTGTTCTACGGATAAGCCAGAAGGGGTTATGTGATTTAATCCGTTTGCCGCTTGATAGTAGCATAAGGTTGCTGACGCTGTCCTCAGTAGTCAATGCTATGGAAAGGGCGAAATCAAATTGATCTCTGAAGAAGGGGATGCTAATGAAGAGATTGTTGTTTAAAACAGAACGTAGCCTACGTGATACTATCACTTACTCTAACGACAATGAACCGTGAGTATCTTTATATTTTATGGAAATCGGTCAAATCACCTTTTATACAGCATCCAGCACTGTTTTATGTGTAATTCTTGAAGAACTGGTGAGTCAATTCCACACCAACAAAGGTTGCGGCATTTGCTGGGAAGGATCTGAGCAAGGCAGGTCCAATACCTGGGAAGAAGCCCTTGACACCGCCCTTTGCATAGATGGATGAAATTGCCTCTCTCATGGAGATCTTTTCTGTAATACTGTTGGTCATTCTTGTCTTTATTGTGTCAACTGGGAACACTGCAAGCCACATACCGATACCGCTGAGACCACCTGCGGTGGAAATGGCAAGCAAGGACAACTCCCCATCTTTAGCACCAGAGAGCTTGGTCAACTCCTTCTTCGCCACCTCGTAAACGGCAAAATAGATGGCTGAGCCTGGACCATCACGGGCCAAAGTGGCAACAGATCCCCTGAAGAGAGAGGAGATACCGCCATCTGCAACAATTCTCTTTACCGCGGAAACTGTGGACTTGGAAGCACTAGCGTCCTGTGTCTGTAGGACAATCTTGACCCTTTCCATTGGAGCGGCGACGAGCGTGGTTGGAATAGCACTGATGAAACCAGCTGCACTGATCTGAGCCACGGAGAAGGACGCTGTACTCTGGCCGCCGTAGAAGGAGGACACGAGGTTCTTGCCCACATCGTAGCCCCAGAACGAGACAGCAAACATCGGAGTGACACCGACGAGAGGAGGCACAACGCCCCGGTAGAATCCAGCTGGCCCAGCTGACGCCATGATGTTCTTCACCGCACTGCCCATCGTTGCGAATTGCCCTGATTGAAGGCGCACCTTGACAAGGTCAAAAGGATGGCCGGTGAGGACCGCCGCAACACCTCCAACACCACCTGCGACGATGGATTTGACGTTGTCAACGAGCAAAGAGTCCTGTGTCTCACTCATTACGTGTGGGATTTGTTCAGTCGGCGCAGAAGCACAATGAGTGAGTGAAAGTGAGAGTGATGATGGAAAAACGAGAACCTGAGGCCGTACAACACTTAGACGATCCTCTTCTTTAGTTAAGCTGTTTTATTCCTCCCGCTGAATGGAATGCCTGAGAAGAGAAGAACACAGCACACCACAGATCCCCTGGTCAACCCATGGCAGTGGCCGTTTTATATCAATCTGTGGGAAAATTCGCATCATTGCATTACCCCCGCTGCCCCACCAAACCGTCAGGCGCGTTGTACCGAGCACGCAGACGATAAGTCACGCTCCGTTTGGGTTCAAAAATACGGACCAAGAGCAGTATCTTAGCCAGCCGGCCACTTTAGTCAAGAGGCGGTATCCATCGCTGCTGGTGGACACCACAAGAGGAGCACGCTGTTCGACCGAGAGCAGCAGAGCCCTCCCCAGAACCTTTCACCCGAGGAGCTTCCCCAGATAATTCGCCAGCCGTGTCGCCCTCAACTGTTTCTGGGCCGAAGACGCGAGCCGCGGCTCAACGGGGGAGCATCTCACACAGTAGGCGCATTATTGTCTTTACTGGGGATCTCTGTAGCCCGCAGCCAGGTACGTGACATAGCGTATGCGTGTAGATGTGTGTGTTCTGCTTCGGGTAGCTTGAGAGGGCCATCATGGCATGGCTCAGCACTTGTATGGATGCCCGAATGTCAGAAAAGGGACGCTTACCTAATTAGTGGCTAAGGTTTCTGTCGGATGTATCTAATGTTGATGATGACACCGGCGATCTACTGCTTTAAGAACACACACACCAGAAGCGCGTAAAGAATTCGGACGTCTAAAACACATTCACACCAGATTGTCCTTCACAGCATCCAGGCCCCTTGCTGTCTCTCCAAGGGTGAGCTCGTAAGACTTGAAGACGTGGCCGAGCCTTTCCAATATGCTCATACGTAGCTCTTCATGATGGTGCTGTTCAATCTCATCGATACCCCTTTCCCTTATGAACTGTTGACATCCCTCAAGAAAAACCTTCTGACGGAGCTTGGACCAGTAGACGCCAGTGTACCTGTATTCGTTTGCCAGTGTCTCTTCGGTGGACCTCTGAGTCAAAAATGACATAAACGAGTCATTGAAATCGTTGAGGTCCCTGGGAAGATCTGCATGGCGCTCTTCCTCAGTCATAGACTCTATTTTCCTTTGAAGCAACTTGTTCATTCGGCGGGGCGGTGCTGGAACTGGTTTCTCAGGGGCCGCAGCAGCCGATATCGAGCGTGGCTTCTTCGCCACTTTCCCACTCTTGGATCTCTTTCTCTGTCTGTGACTTTGAGCTCTTACCTTTTCCTCAGAAGAATTTGGCCGAACTTGAGTACCGTTGCCATTGTTGGCGATCGTAATGTCGATTGCAGCCTTTGTTGTATCAATAACGTTTCGAGACTCAACGACGGCAGATGTGTCAATTTCCTCACTGTTCAGCATCGGCTTCAGTGAAAGTGATGACGAACTGATACCTTCGATTGGAGGATGCCATGTGCTAGGTGCGGGTCTTACTTGGTGGTGAGGACTTGGCTCTGTGGCGGCAGGTATTGGAACAGCATATGCCTGCTGAACAGGCGGCTGCAATCTTGGGGCATCCTGTCTGGGCACAAATGGGTCTCTGAGCTGGACAATAAAATGTTGAGATTGAAATTGCTGTTCCGTGGAGCCGAAGGCCACTTGCTGAGGGTGTGTAACGGGGTTCCAATGTAGGGGATATGGAGATGGGGAGAATGTAGGAGGTGAGTAAGTTGGCACAACAACAGGCATCACAGGGCCATGGATGCCACTGGGTATCTGCAACATTGGAAGCGCGTATACTGGAGACGGGATATGTCCAATCGTTGGCACGTTTGACTCAGCTTCCGATCCGATAAAGTTAGCAAAGGATGGAAGCTGAACTTGGGCATATCCATGCGTGCTAGGCTCCGGGCCATAGTGCTGGAAGCTGTTCCGCGGATGCCCATTCATACTATGTGTAACAGACTCTCTCGCAAACAGTGCCATGTCCTTCCGAGATAATGGAGACGTTGATTTCAATAGAGGGTGGGAGGATCTTGTCAAATAAGCGATGCGCTAAAGGCTGGCGGAGGCAACAATCTGACGCGTATGCTCAATTCTTTGCCTCCGGCAGCAGGCGCGTCAACCCCCCGCAGAAAGAAACAAAAAAAAAATTCAGCCGTTTCTACGACAACGTAGGGCATGGGCATGGAAAAGCCATTCTAGTAGTAGCAAGATGCAAAATGTAATATTAAAAAGTATTCCCATTGCCGCGTTTTTAGTCATGCGGCGGACTGTTTATTAATTAACCTTTGAAGACCCTCAAGATCCAGGCTGCGGTATGCAGCGTCATGTCATTTGTGCAATTTTTCCTGGCTTATCCAAGTTCAGAAGCGCACAATCAAATATCCGTCGTCACCCTTTTCAAACATTTCCACAAGTTTGTCGTTGCCCATATGGATCTGTTTCATGTTCAGGCTGTAGTTCCAGTTTTCGTCCCAGTCATAGATGCCTTCTTTGGGTGGTTCTTGTTCACCCTTTGTCATTTCCATCTCGATTTTTATTCCCGGCGCGGAGATGCAGTTGGCACCTTCAGCCAGAATGACGCTCTGCTCGAATATAGTCTGCTGAGCTGACAGGTCGAAGATGGATACGAAAAGCTTGCATGATGTCTGCTCGTCCTTCATTATTAGGTCGAGATGGGACTCGTTTTGGTACATGTCTTTAAGGTTTGTGATCTCAATGAGTGACTCCTTGTGATGAAGTGGACCTAGGGATATGGCGTGCATACGTGAGGAAGCCTGTGAGACTGTGGTCTCATAGAAGACCTTCTTATGTGACTCCTTGCAGTTCGGAGAGTAAAGCGACACAAGGAGTGATTTCTTCGAGAGGTAGTGGTGGAGCTTTCGCTCATAAATGTAGTTGTTGAGTGAGTCAAGCTCGCTTGTCACTGCAGTGGGGCAGTGGGCTTGTGAGAGAACCGTGAGCTTAATCTCAGAGGGCAGTGCTGCGAAAGACATTTTCAGTGGCGGCCTATAGTGCTATGGGGCTCTTCCAAAATGTTAGAAAGCATCTGACGATCAGGGAGATTCCAGGGGCTCTATATATCGAAGTCATAAGGTGTGGAAATAAAGCTCATGATGCGAATCTCCGGCGTTGCACCCGAATCTTCCCGGGGCATCACCAGAAAAAGAAACTTCCCGCTGTGCTCCGAGTTTCGGCAAAGCCATGCGATGAGAAAGATGTGGCAAAGTCGTTCCTTTTCTTGCCTTGTTGTTGTTGATTGGATTGGATGGATGTACGAGGGCATCCGTATACTCAACAGCCAATGCCGGAGTTATCTGGATTACGGAGTGACGCATCAAAGGCTGTCTCTAGCGCTCAGACTTTGTCTGTAGGCGGCTTTATTGCGATTTCTAGAAAAGGGCCCTGCCACATCCGCCCCGGCAATCTCCGGTAAGAAACACACTTTGAGCCGCTCAACCGCGTAAGCGCAGTCCCATAAAGTCCAGGGCAATTTCTACGTCTCTATAAGCAGCACCTTGCGTCTTTGTTTACACGATATACAACCTTCGTCCTCTTACTTCTTGACATCAATAACCTTCTTGTCGCTGCCGTAGGCCTTTGTGGCGTACTGGCCCTCGAGCAAGATGATGTCCTGAGGTCTGTAGTCAAACTTACCAGAGAAATAGGAAGTCAAGATGTTCTTGACACCAAGAGCGTAACGAGCCTGCGCGTCCAAGTTAACACCAGAGACATGTGGAGTCATGGCATTACCGCCACCGAAGGAGTTGTGGAAGCTTCTCCATGGGTGATCAGCTGGAGCTGGCTGTGGGAACCAGACATCACCACCGTAACCTCTAATCTGGCCGCTCTTGACAGCATCAGCAACGGCCTGAGCATCACAGATGGCACCACGAGCCGTGTTCACAAGCAACGCGCCTGGCTTGAACTTGGAAAGAAGCTCGCTGTTGATGAGGCCCTTTGTGCCTGCGTGCAATGGACAGTTAACGGTAACAATGTCTGCTTTGGAGACCAACTCTTCCACAGTGTCAATTCTTCTGGCGTTAACAGCAGACTCGAGTTCCTTTGACAATCCCTGGTAGTCGTAGTAGAGCAGCTCCTTTGGGTTGAATGGATGCAATCTCTGCAACACCTTGTAGCCAATACGGCCGGCACCAATAGTGGCAATTGTCTTCCCCTCCAAATCGTAAGCGTCACGAGAGATCTTTGCAATATTCCAACCGCCTGCGATGGCGTCTTCATGGGCTGGAATGAAGTTCTTCACCAAGGCCAAGATCGTCAGGACGACATGCTCGGCAACCGAAGAGGTATTGGAGCCCGTCACTTCCAAAACTGAGATATTTCTTCCTGACTTGTTAATGTAATCCAAATCAATGTGATCGGAGCCAACACCTGCGGTAATAAGCAACTTCAAGTTCTTTGCTGACTCCAATCTCTCTTTAGACAAGTAAACTGGATTGAATGGAGTTGAAATGACGATTTCTGCCTCCTTGATGTAGTCATCAATCTCAGGACCCTTGTCAGACGTGGAAAAAAGAGAGCGGCCGTTCTCCTCAAGGAACTTCTTGATACCGAGAGCGTTCTCGGCCGAACCCAAAAGCTTTGGAACATTGTATTCACCACCCTTGAAGAGCACAGCGAGGACTTTTCCAGCGGACATTGTTGTAATTGACTAGTTGACTTGTTGTATTGTGGTGTTTGTTGTGGGTTCTACTTCTGTTAAAGATGGGAGGGGCAATTCAAACCTTTTATACGGACCAATTTTTAGAGCCACACAGAGCGCCTCCTCCCGGCTCCATAAGCACCCCAAAGCTATACACCCGTGGATCTGCTTCCGAGCCGTGTGCGATCATGCGGGATCATCTTTTGGTTGGGTCGGGGAAGCGTGCTTCTTTGCTCTGAAAGGCTGCGAGGAGTAAGGCTGTTACGGATCGGGCAAATAAGACCGCGTCGTTACTCCACAACACTGATGGTATGAGATGAGCTTCATGGGGCCTCCCCTGAACATACTATAGGCAAACAATTGCACTTAAAATCACATCCAATCACATTCGGCTTCTCTGCGTATACTGTTTGGCAAGGGTGAGGTCCCGTTGGCATCACTCATCGGCCCCACTCAGACCCAGACGGCCGGACAGCGAGCTCCTTCGCTATTGTAACAATGGTTGACACCTTTTCGCGTGCGGAAAGCTGGGGTCGCGTCCTCTGATTGGCTGCGTGCGGGTGCCGCTCTCTCTTATGACGTTTTAACGACGGAATCCAGCTCAATTGGTGTTATTGTCTCGGCTCATCTTCTCGATTTGTTCCGGGATCATAGCTTATAACTCACCTCTGTATGTACCGGAAGCCAGTGAGTGGTGCATTCCGTGTCTCTACTGCTGGGTTACGGATCACATTTATCCCTATACCGAATGAGGCGCCTGTTAAGTCCTTCCTAATTCTACAGGCAGCTCCTCTCTCTCTCTCTATTATTCCGTGGATGTGAGACGTTCCGTATGGATTATATGTTGGAATGCCGCAGCTAAGGGATAGTATCTGAGTGCATTGAGTTATTCTGTGGAGATTATAGAAAAAATCATTCTGGTCTTTTGTATACGTGAGAAGCACTGGCCTGATCAGTTGGGAACACCAACAACTCTGCAATGACGGTATTTGGCTTTCGTGAAGTAGCAAACACAATCAATTCGGCAATATCGTCAGCGTATAGTGGTTCACGGCCCTTGTAAATGGCATCGGCCTTGGCCTTGTCGCCATAATTACGGACAATGGAGAACTCAGTCTCCACAGCACCCGGCTGGACCTCAATCACTCTGATATTAGTGTTGATCAATTCCTTTCTCATTGACTCCGTGAATGCTCTCAGTGCAAATTTGGAGGCGCAGTAGATTGAACCACCTGGGTATGGGTCTCTACCTGCAATGGAGCCCAATTGAACAATATCACCAGAGTTCTTCTTCTTGAACAATGGCAGTAATGCCTGTGTCACGGAAATCAGGCCCAGAACATTCGTCTCGAATGTCTCATAGATATCCTCTTCGTTGATTGAGCCTACCTGGGCGTTTCCCAATGCCTTTCCTGCGTTGTTAACCAGAATATCAATGTCCTTGAACTCCTCCGGCAAACTGTCGAGGAATGGTTCAATTGCACCCTTCTTTGACACGTCAAGCTTGCCAACGAAACACTTCAGTGAAGGGAATTGTGCCTCCAGCTCCGTCTTCACCTCTTGCAGCTTCTCCAATCTTCTTGCAGCAAGGACAAGGGACACTTGTCCATCAGAAGCATTGGCGTATTCAAGGGCAGTCGCCTTTCCAATACCACTAGAGGCACCGGTGATGAAGATGGTTTTTCCAGCAAGTCTCTGCAATGCAGCCTTTCCCATAGACATTGTCACAGTTTTTCCAATTTATCAGATCGTGCTCAGAAGTCCGGAGAGCAATGGGGGAGGAGGAGGATTGGGGAAGTTAACTCCTGGCGAGGGCGCTTTGTACTTTGCAAGAGTCGTGGCCCGCGCAAGTCCCAAACAAGAAGCACAAGCGCAATTTTACGGTGTACGGGGTATAGCCTAGTAAATAGTACAGCTGTTAGTGCTCCTTCATCGACGAAATAAATCGGAGTCTCTATTAGGGCTTGAATTTCCCTCCAGCACTAGCCTGAGCTAATGAGGGGAAGGTATATATGAACTGATTGATCTCCCCTTGGCTTGACGGGCCACTGCAGCAGATATCCACACACAGATATATACATATATATAAATATGTGCATACAGAGTCCGGGTAACTGCAAATACACTTTTCACTTTTCGTTCCTATGAACGCACCGTCACGTGACCTATGTGGTTTATCATCATATTGACGTATCAAAACACCCAGACACCACCCTTTCACCGCCTCGCAGATTTTGGGTGCTCGTTTAGACGGGCAGGACACCTTCCCCCCTAGTGAGGAAGACGACGGGGGCCCACACACACACACACACACATACCCTCCCCCGCTAGCAGGGTCAGGGGCTCTGGGGGCAAGCCCCCAGAGGCGCTGGACAATGTCATTCCACTAGGGAAAAGGAACCACTTTCCACGCAAAGATCAGATGAGTCCTCGTACCACGAGCAGATCGAGCAGCCTGTACGAGCGCGCGAGCGCGCGCCTTGAACCGCCCGTGGCCCGGCTATACGAGCTAAACGACGCGCTGCTCCCCTTTCGCGACGTGCATCCTCTCGTTTAGCGCCCACCCAAAATCATGAGAGGCTTCATCACGAGGCCAAAGCACGCCCTTTTTTCTGAGCGCGCCTTTATATATATCGGCCCATCGCTTCTCACCTTCCCGTCAGCAGCACACGGCTTGAGCAACAGCGTGTTCCCACCCAATCGCACACCGTCTCCTCTTGCGGACCCCACCATGTCGCTCGTCTTTACCAACCAGACGCTTGTGAACTCACTGCCGACCGCTGTGTCCTACCTCGAGTCCCTTGCCGCCGTCACCCATGCGAACCCGGAGCTCAACTTTGCTGAGCGCTACTGGGCGGCCTGGTACCACTACATGCAGAACGATGTCCTCGCCACGGGACTGCTCTTCTTCTGCCTCCACGAGGTGATGTACTTTGGCCGTTCGCTGCCGTGGTTCATCATCGACCACATTCCATACTTCAACAAGTACAAGATCCAGCCGACAAAGATCCCAAGTGATAAGGAGCAATGGGAATGTATGAAGTCGGTGCTCATTTCACACTTTCTCGTCGAGGCTGTTCCAATCTGGACGTTCCATCCAATGTGCCAGAAGCTCGGAATCTCTATCACAGTGCCTTTCCCATCGTGGATTACCTCCTTCTACCAGATTTGCATCTTTTTTGTTCTTGAAGACATCTGGCACTACTGGGCCCATAGACTCTTCCACTATGGCCCATTCTACAAGTACATCCACAAGCAGCACCACCGTTATGCAGCACCATTCGGTCTCACCGCGGAGTATGCCCACCCAGCCGAGACTATGATTCTTGGTTTCGGTACCGTTGGTATGCCAATCATCTGGGTCTACTTCACCGCTGACTTGCACTTGTTTACCTTGTGCTGTTGGATTTCCTTGAGATTGTTCCAGGCTGTTGATGCACACTCTGGTTACGAATTTCCATGGTCTTTGCACCACTTCCTTCCATTCTGGGCCGGTGCAGAACACCACGACTTGCACCACCACTACTTCATTGGTAACTACGCCTCTTCTTTCAGATGGTGGGATTACACACTCGACACTGAGGCTGGTCCTGAGGCTAAGACTGAAAGAGAGGAGAGAATGAGACTCAGGGCTGAGAAAAAGGCCTTGCAGTCTAAGAAGGAGCTGTGAAGATGCTCACATGCACAAACAAACAAACAAGCAAACAAGCATTGCAATTACTCATAACATTAAAAAGGGGTGTGACCCCTGTTCCATATATCACAGATACCAGTTTCGGGTTATGTTCGTTTTTTTTTTAGCTAATTAAGGAATACTGAAATCAGCATTGCTATGCCCAACACCAGATGGCCAGAGAAAATAAAGACTTGATGATTTTCACAGCACACTACTATCATGGGGAAAAGGATGGTTTTCTCAAGGCTTGTTCCGATTATCCTGACCGTCTGTGTTTGTTCTATTTTTTTTCCTTTAATTTGCAAAAGATTGATGGTCTTCGGTGCCTAATTAACAACAACTAATACGCTACAAATGCTGTAGAATACGGAAGTAACCGTAAGATTGAGTTATCTGAGCTGGGAAGCATAGATTTTATCGGCAATTTTGCATGCCGCGTCATAATAGTCATCTTCCTCAATGGTGATGCTTCCATCAGCATTAAACACTCTCAGGTCTTTGATTGTCTTTGTACCCCAATCACTCTTGACATCCTTCAAGTGAATGAAGCTGGTGTACGGCTTAATAAAGGCCTTGATAAGCTCGGCTTCATCGTCATCAATCAATCCAGTAGCGCTCTTGGCAAAGAACCACATGTGTTGATCCCAGCCATGAGTAACTCCAGTTGGAACCTGGTGCTCGGTCAAGATAGCTCTATCCTTCTTGGTGCAGAAGCCAAAGTGGTAACGAAGGATGGATGACTCTGGGAAACCGCCTTTAACGATGTTGCTCAAGTATCCTCTTGTGGAAGCGGTACATTGAGTGTCTGAGCAGATTAAACCAAACACTTCAGTCAGTTTCTCTTGGAAATCAGGGTCGCTCTCTTTGAGGTCAGCTGGATAATAAATATTCATGAGGTCGTCAATGATTGCTAATGGATAATAGTTTTCGAGCTGAATCAAGAGATCAGCCTTTGAAGTCGGAGTGTTTAACGCACCATAGAGCGGAGGCTCATTGCTAACTTGACCAATGATCATCTTGATACCACTATCGGCAAGCTTCTTACCATATGCCCCAGATTGGATATCTGCAAGGAGAGTTGCGGATACAAACGAGTTGTCAGTAACGGCACGGAAAGTATGAAGCCTCATCTCAACAATCTTTTCCACAATGGTCTTAGAGTCCACTTTCCTCAGTAAAGCAAGCTTCTCTTCAGTTGGAAGGGACTTGTCCACGCTCAAGACGCTACAGAACTCATCGAATTGTTTCTGAGTTTCCTCAACAGTCTTTGGCTGAATGGCTAGACAGTTCGAAAAGTGCAAGACTTGCTTGATGATCTGCTTCTCCTCGGGATGGTACATTTCATAAGCCAATTGGAAGAAGGTAGAGTAGCTACCTGCGCTTAATCCACCAACAGAAATCTTATCTGGGTCACCACCGAAGTAACTAATGTTGTTTGCAGTCCATTCGAGGCCTGCTCTTTGGTCCCAAAGACCAAAGTTGGAGAAATCTTGGCCTAGTTCAGCTCCAGAAAGGAATCCAAATGCATTGAGTCTGTATCCACATGACACGACGATAAATCTATCCGGTAACTCTGGAGTGGACATTAGGTCTCTTGGATCATACATTGAACCCTGCGACGGGGAACCGTATTGAAGCCATCCACCATGGATATAGAACAGGACAGGGAGCTTCTCACCTTCATCAATGGCGGACAGTGGGACCCAAATATTCACAAACTGAACTTCCTCGGACGTCTCACCAACCGTATTGATAAAGTCAATGTTGGGGTTGGAGATAAATGGAGTTGGGCACGGCTTCTTGAACTCCTCGTAAGATTGGGCGGAGTAGTCATAATCTTCAGGCAACGGCTTAGGCTTCTCCCAGCGCTCGCCGCCAGTTGGCTGTGCATAGGGGATACCTGTAAACCGGTAGCATAGGGGTTTCCCGTCTTTGTTGCGGATCAAGATGCCTTTGAAAGTGCCCAATGGCGTCTCGAGAGCGAAGCTTGAGGAGCCGAGCGTGGAAAGTGGCTGTCCCATTATCTGCTAACTTGGTATCTCAATTCACGCATTCTAGAGAATCGGATTGATTCGACATGGGAAGGAGTAACCTCTCCTTTTTATATGGTGTCCTAACTACGAATGTGTTATCCGGGCGCTGGCCAGATAAGGAAGTGCGCCGCGGAAGTTTATCACGGGCGTCATGTGGTGTAAAGGTGTTTTGCATATTTTTTACGTTGTAAGTGCGCTCCAAGAGAAGAAAGCGACATTGACCGCCGGATCTGTGACTAAGGCTACATCAAGCTCTCCGACTACAGTACCCTTAACCCGCACCTAAAGCCATGGCAGACACACGGTACACTCTGTACATCAAGAACCTTACTGACCAGCTGCCGCTGGCCAAGCTAAGGCAGCAGCTCTACGTTCTCTTTAGCACATACGGCGAGCTGATAGAAATCAACACATCACCCAAGGAAAGAGGACAAGCATTTATTGTATTTGCAGAGGCACAGAATGCCAAAAAGGCACTGAGAGACCTACAAGATACCGTTGTCTTCGGTAAGCAATTGAAGATTGAGTACGCAAAGACAGAGAGCACCAAAGTTGCAGCCCTAGAATTATAGCGATACATTCAACAACTAGACGCTTTAACGCTCAGGAGGAGTCATAGCTACCAGAAGATATAATATTTACATGGTGTATTATAATGCATACGTCAAACTGCCAAGATTTAACACAAAGTGGCCCCTAGTCATTGGAAAAGAGAGATCATTACAAAACTAATGACAAAGACAACTGTGGGAAGAAGAAAAGGCACTAAACTTGAGAACAGGGCATAACACATGTGTGATTAGACAGTAACAGGCACTGGGAACGGCTGCTTCTCAACATCTTTTCTGTCATCGCTGTCTGGGGTGTCAACAATGGTGTTTGTTCTTTCCTTTGCCTTCTGTAATGGCTCACCATTCACAATCTTGACGATCTCATCCTTAGTAAGGGTCTCATACTCAATCAACCCTTGCGCCAGACGTTGCAATTCGACACTTTTGTCTTTCAACATTTTTCTTGTACGGTCCTCAGATGCCTTAAGCATATCCACAACTTCCTGGTCAGCGACGTCACGAAGCTTTGGAGACCAGGAATCCCATTTCTCTGCAAGACTCACCGGTCCAACTCTCTCAGACATTCCATATTGCGTGACCATGGCACGAGCAGTGCTTGTAGCGGAGGAAAGATCAGAACCACATCCGGAAGTGGTGTTCTCTGGTCCATATGTCATCTCCTCGGCAACCTTACCGCCCATACACACGTCCAAACGAGCAAGACATTCCTTTCTGGTGATATCAACCTTGTCCATCTCTGGCAATTGGAATGTAATACCAAGGGCACGACCTCTTGGGAGAATAGTAGCCTTGTAAAGGGATGTTGCACCAGGAGTGTAAAGAGCCATAATAGCATGTCCAGCCTCATGGTAGGCAGTCGCCTTTCTTGTAGCCTCAGTCATAACCATGGTCTTTCTGGCAGCACCCATAAGAATCTTGTCCTTGGCCCATTCAAAGTGATTCATATCAACAGCCAATGCGTTCTGTTGAGAAGCATACACAGCTGCTTGGTTAACCAAATTCATAAGTTCGGCACCACTGAGACCTGGAGTACCACGAGCAATAATCGTTGGGTCAACGTCCTTGGAGATTTCAACGTTCTTCATGTGATGTTTCAGGATATCAGCACGACCACGAACATCTGGGAGATCAACATTAACAATCTTGTCAAATCTTCCTGGACGAGTCAAAGCCTTATCCAAAGACTCTGGGAAGTTAGTGGCACCAATGATGATGATACCAGAAGTCTGAGAGAATCCATCAAGTTCAACCAAAAGCTGGTTAAGAGTCTGTTTAGCATAAGCCTGGTCACGAGGGTTACGCTTTCCTCCAATGGCATCCAATTCATCAATGAAAATGATGGCTGGTGAATGAGCTCTAGCTTGAGAGAACAATTCACGGACTCTCTTAGCACCGACACCAACGTACAGTTCGTCAAATTCAGAACCGGACATAAAGAAGAATGGGACACCTGCTTCACCGGCAGTAGCACGAGCAAGCAAAGTCTTACCTGTACCTGGTGGGCCAGTCAGGAGAACACCCTTTGGAAGCTTACCACCAAGGCCGGTGAACTTGGTTGGGTCCTTCAAAAAATCGACAATCTCCTCCAGTTCAGCACGAGCTTCATCAGCACCTCTAACATCATCAAATTTAACTGTAACCTTGGACATATCCACAGACTTATCAAGGGATTCGGAGCCCTTGAAGATGGTTCCTGATTCAACGAGATATGTGAATCCCTCCATAGCTCCCCAAGTCAAAAGACCCACAGGGATGAGCCACTTGAGCCATTTGCTCACCATAGTCCAAGTCGATTCGGTAACGACGACATGAACAGGATGTTGGCGGGTTCCGTATCCAGCAAAGGGAGAGCTTGACCCAGATGAAAGTCCGACAGTGTTCAACGACCCTTGGGACAGCTGTGACTTAACGGTTTCAGATTCCTTGATCTTTCCTAACTTCTTTAGAGCATCCGCATAGAGCTGTGCACACTCCGTAGAAGATGCGATACCGGGTGACTCGTAACGGGACACCACGTATTGTGGGTAGTTAGCTCTAATAAGAGCACGGTAGAACTCAGCTTGCACCTCTGGGTTCTGGAGTTCGCTGTTTGCAGCTTGCTCCTTAGATGCAAGAAGAGCTTGTACTGCTGTTGAAGCCCATCTGATCGCCGCAAGATGCATAGGCACACGCAAAGTGGCCAGGCGGCTGGCTGTTATCGTGGTTCTGCTCAGCATGATCTTTGAGTGGCGTTCCGATTATGAAAGATAGCGTCTCCTTCCTATTCGAAACACGACGACTTAAAGAACTCAGGATAGAGAACTTTCTTCTATCCTCTCAAAAACTCGACACGCGGGCAAGCACTGAGAAAACAAACGGCCTGCCTTGGTAAAAAGTCCAGCTGTCGGGATGGCCCACGAAGTTGTTGATGGGCGCAAGCGGCAGAACCTACCGTCACCTATTTCTCGAAAGACTCCGCGAAAGATCGCGAATCGGACATTACCGGTACGGCCACTACAAATGACAATTTACCCATCAGGTTTGTTTCCTGTAATCATTGTCTAATCATGTCTATTCCTCCTCGAAACCAGTCACCTTAAGATCTTTGAGTTCCTTATCATTCTGGATTGTGAGCCCATGTTCGTTTGCCAAGTGAAGCAAACAAATAAAGCAGAAGCTTGTTGATAGTTCTTTCTTCTGTTCTCGAGGGTACATCTTACCTATGTCTGCCACAATTTCACTGAATTGTCTTTCCGTAGCATCTGACTTAGTCGTCTCAATAGCCTTCCACATGTTATCCTTGAGCTTTTTCACGTTCACATTCTTGGCCTTCTTTGAATAAGTGACATATTCAGGCTTCACCTTGACTCCACCAGCAACAAGTTGTGTTCCAAAGTTGGTCTTTCCATCATCTTGGGTATTTACCCCATCAAATCCAAAGTCATAGTCACCACCATCATCAAATGGATCGCCGTAGTCATCACCGTTGTCATCAAGCAGTTGGCTGTGGTCTTGCTCATTTTCCTGTTCCTTATAGTTGTCAGCCCAGATTGTGGCCTCTGCTTGTTGAATATCGGTTGGCTCTTCCGTTGGCGTCTTCTCACGCACATTTACCTTTCTGCGGAAAATGTTCATACGCTGGTTTGGTTTCAAGAATAGCTTTGTGAGTTGTTCAGCCGAGAAAGCCAGGTCGTTGGGTAGTAAGAAGCTGTCCTTAGATTCCCATTCTGATTGGGGCAACAATGTGCTTGTCCTTGGTTTGGAAAATATTACACTCTCGTCCTCAGGTTCTGATGATAAGAAATCGATAGTAAAAACTTCCTTCTGCCTCTTTGGTTTTGCTAGAGATGTATTTGAGTCCTGTTGCAGGACATGGGATTTCTCCTTCTTGAGTTGTCGAACTTTCCAGTGCTCGGGACCAGCCCAGTTTCTCTTCAAAGTGCTATCAAAATAGGCCATCAAATCATGATCAACAATGCTCGCTACAACACCGGTGTCGTTAGCAGCCGCTTCTTGGTCGGCATCCAATTCGTCTTGAAAAATTACCGCAGCAGCCTCATTCTCAAGCTCACCGTATGAGTTTTCATTACCATCATCGTCATAATCATCGGCAGCGTAATCATCACCCTCAAAATCGTCTAAGAAGTCGTTAGTAGGAGCAGACTTCTCATAGTTGTTCGCAGTTTCATTGGCATTAAACTCGTTTAAAATAGACTTGGCCTTATTTATGTCCTTAAGAACAGACTCCAAATGCCCAATGGAAGGACAAAGTGTAACGTTATCAAGATCGCTCTCATCACCATATAGAAAGTGTTTCAATGGCGAGATGTCCAAGTCAGGTTCCTCCACCCCTGACATTTCAATATCTTCTTTCTCTTCCTGCTCGTCTTCTTTTTCAAGATCATCGGGATCTTCCTTCTTATAAACACGGTCTTCATTATTCACATTTGTAGTACTGGCATCAAACACAACTCGTGAATGCGCATCCATATTCAATGTATTTAACAACAAACTTTTTGCTCCACCTTCATCAAACTCTGCAAGTGTCTTCTTAAATAAAGGATCAATACTCAATTCTTGTGACAATTTTTTCACTCTGATATTCTCATATGTAGTTAATGTGGAACCAGAATCTTTGGATTTAGATTTCAGCTTGTTCTTTTTGGATACATGCTCCTGGTGAAACTCACCATCATCCCCCCCTTCATCTTCCTCGTCATCACTCTCAGGCCTGTCGTTTCCCTCTTGATCAGCAGCTTCAGGTGTTCCTTCTTTCCGTGTGGCTAGTCCACTGAGAAGACGCCCTGTTTCCGTAGCCACAGAGTCCACACGAGAAGAGTAAATCTTAATGCAACCATCGAGGGTAGCACTCGCTTTCTGGAAGTTGATATTGTTGTCCTTCTCCCTTAACACGTTTAAGTCATGAAAGTAGTCGATTAAGGCGAAGTTCCAGGAGTTGGTTGTATTTATCTTGTTGTCAGTGGCCATCTTGATCCATTCTTCAAAATTAGCCATCATGGCCCCCTTATCCTTCTCCGTTACAGGTAAGTCGTCAAGTAACGACGTGCTTGTGTTGCCTGGCTCTGCGTTGAGCTCCTGGCGAAGAAGCGCAGCTCCGCTTACTCTGCGCTTGTCCTGGAGTCGTTTTTTTATCACCTTCGACTGCACGTATGCCATCTTCTCTTGTTCGATGATAGTTGATTTGAAGTTCTGCCGCCCTGTGCTTCTCTGTTTATGGCTGTAGTTCAGGTTGAAACACGCCGCTGAGATTATCCTTGTTTACCTTTTCTGCGCGCGAACATAGAGAGTAGCTATGACAACGGCGCTTTTCGCCATGGCAAATGTCTTAAAATTTCTACGCAATCCAACAGTTCTTGAATTCGTTTATCATGCTTATGGAACAGGTGTTCCAACAGACTCTGACTCTGCGTCTGCTGTACGGGGTCTCTTGTTGGCGTCACCTTCAGCGCCTGTGCCGGTGTTGTCTCGCTTTCTCTTGTGCACAAGTGCTGGGTTCACACAGAAGTGGCACTTCTTGTCAATCAGCGTGGCGGCCTCTTTTGTGGGGTTCTTTGCGGTCTTGAGCATAGCTTGGCACTCGTTTATGACGTTAAGGAGCTGGTCATAGTCTGTCCGTGGTGCCTCCTGTAAGTTGTTTTTTCCTTCCTCATCATCGTCATCTTGAGGTTCTTCCTTTATTGTGTTGTTGAACTTTTTCTCGAGGTACTTCATTGTAAGATCACGGTTGACTTCTTTGAAACACGCTAATGCAATCTGTGGCGGAGTGAAGTGATAGACAACGTCTGAGATCAGTGCCTCATTGATTAAGTTCTTTGCGTTGTCGTAAACTGTGCCGAGTTCCTTTGTTGAGATAGCGTCTCCCAGAGTGTCCTGAATGTCAAAGTAGAATCCATAAAGAGGCCTGAAAGGATGGTGGTTATATAGCGTAAACTTCAAAGAATCCAAAATGGTGAACTCAAGCGAGAGGATCGATTCTGGGACAACTTTGGGTATTCTTCTGCAAAATGTGTTGATGCCAATGAAGTAGTTTTCTGATTTGGCAGCAAGGAAAAGACATGTAAGGAGAACGTATTTTGGATGATACTCCATCACACTGTGCACTAAGTAGAACTTTCTAAAAAATGAAATGGCTGTGGCCTTGAGTCTTTCTGTTAATACTTGATTAGAATGGTCCATTGAAATTGGGTACTTACTCGCACTTGAGAAGGCATATTAAACAACTGCGCAAGTTTCGTCAATGTACTTCGAAGATGAAATGAGATCAGCTCTAACTCTTCATCAATTGTAAGTTTTTCAACAAGAGCAGGGTCGACTGTTGGCTGCCCCTGGAGCTTCTGGTCTACCTTTTGGCGGCCCTTCTCATTGGCCTGGGCTCTCACTTGAGCGAGCTCTGTCTTGGTAAACGACCATATTCTGTACTGTGTAGAGTGCCGATATAGATCATCAAATGTAACTCGTAAAGCTGTCATTCTTCAATAGCCTATTTCCGGAGATATATGAGAGGCAATCGTGAAAAGGTTGTTCGCCGCTATGTAAAAGCTTCCGATCTTCTCGAGCCAAATCTTTCGCGCCCTTTCCCTCAGACAATTGAAAAGATGATGTAACTTCAAGGGTTCTCTTTTCTCTATGAGTAACTTAATGCTACAGGACAAGTTTCGTCACATATTTATTTAAATTTTGTATCACCTTTCATTATGAAATGTATGGAAGAGTTTTCTATGAAGGCTGTTTTCATAATAACGTCAAAAGTTGTAGGGATAAAAAGAAGAATCTACTATGAATGTTAATGAATACCTCTCAAAATCAACATGGAGACACGTACTCCCAAGGTCTAGCCTCGGTCGAGCACGCCATTCATCTCACAGAAATCAACTTAGAAAGTAGCAGTGAACTGCTCAGTAGCAGATCTCAACTTAGCGATCAGTTCATCGGAAAGGGATCCCTTCTCTCTGATGGAATCCAAGATCTCAGTGTTGTTGGACTTCAAAGAGGCCAAGAAGCTGGTCTCGAACTCCTCGATTCTCTCCAATGGGATAGCATCCAAGAAACCGTTGACACCAGCGAAAATCAATGGAACCTGCTCCTCAGCAGCCAATGGCTGGTACTGCTTCTGCTTCAACAACTGGGTCAAACGCTCACCTCTAGCAAGGGTCTGCTTAGTAGAAGCATCCAAATCGGAACCGAACTGGGCGAAAGCGGCAACTTCTCTGTACTGAGCCAAGAAAAGCTTCAAGGAACCGGCAACCTGCTTCATGGCCTTAACCTGGGCAGCGGAACCAACACGGGAGACGGACAAACCGACGTTGATAGCTGGTCTGATACCCTTGTAGAACAACTCAGCCTCCAAGAAGATCTGACCGTCAGTAATGGAAATAACGTTGGTTGGAATGTAAGCAGAGACATCACCACCCTGGGTCTCAATAACTGGCAAAGCAGTCAAAGAACCACCACCGAGGGAGTCGTTCATCTTAGCAGCTCTCTCAAGCAATCTGGAGTGGAGGTAGAAAACATCACCTGGGTAAGCCTCACGACCTGGTGGACGTCTCAACAACAAAGACAACTGTCTGTATGCAACAGCCTGCTTGGACAAGTCATCGAAGATAATAAGAGCGTGCTTAGCGTTGTCACGGAACCACTCACCAATAGCAGAAGCGGTGAAAGGAGCCAAGTACTGCAATGGAGCAGCCTCAGAAGCGGTAGCGGCGACAATGACGGTGTACTTCAAAGCATCGTGCTGCTCCAAAGTCTGGACAAGCTGAGCGACAGTGGATCTCTTCTGACCGACAGCAACGTAGACACAGTACAACTTCTTGGACTCGTCCTGACCGTCGTTCCATCTCTTCTGGTTAAGAATAGTGTCAATAGCGACGGCGGTCTTACCTGTCTGTCTGTCACCAATAATCAACTCTCTCTGACCTCTACCAATTGGGACCAAAGCGTCAACAGACTTCAAACCGGTCTGGACTGGCTCGAAGACGGATCTTCTTGGCAAGATACCTGGGGCCTTGACCTGAGCTCTGGAGGTCTTTGCAGCCTTGATTGGACCCTTACCATCGATTGGGTTACCAAGAGCATCAACAACACGACCCAACAAATCTGGGCCGACTGGGACATCGACAATCTTACCGGTTCTCTTAACAGTAGAACCCTCCTTGACCAATCTGTCGGAACCGAACAAGACAATACCAACCTGACCTGGCTCCAAGTTAAGGGCCATACCCTTAACACCAGAGGAGAACTCAACCAACTCCTCAGCCTGACAGTTGTTCAAACCGTAGACACGGGCGATACCGTCACTAAAATTGCAATGTTAGTAACTCATCTCATCAAAATTTGTCCAGTTGCCACTCCGAAACGCCAATTGAGAAAGAAATACCGGTGCAATAGGTGTTCTTTTGCACTGTTGTCTACTCTCGGGCCGAGAAAAAATTTCAGGGGTCGGCGAAAAAGTCGCGCCCAGTCAAATCATTCCGAGACGCAAGTGGGGCAACAAAAAGGACGCAATTGACACCGATTGCTCGAGGTGCATTTTTTGTGATCCATTGGGTGTATCGGAGGTGTGTAATGTTAATTGTGGTTGTGGATGAACATTGGCTTGTTGAGTGCAGATGCGGCGGCGGGCTGGACAGGGTCATTCAATGTAAACACGTCGACACTTTGACGAGCCATTTGGAAGGAGTGGCAGGGGGAAGGACAAGATAGAGTATACATACCCAACGGACAAGACACGTCCAGTCTCATCGAGGTTAGCCTCCTCGGAGACACCTCTGATTCTGTCCTCCAAGATGGAAGAGACCTCAGTTGGCTGGGCCTTGGCGGAAGCGAAACGACGACCGGCAACCATCATAGCTGGGCGAGCCTGCATTCAAGTTAGTAAAACAGTTTTCATTGGGTGTCCCCCAGCAAACAATTATCAAGCGTTAGTCATCCTCCACAGCGGATCGCTCGACAACTTGCGCTCCTCGGTTTGGGGTTGGCAGAGCCGCCGTTGTCCCAGATCGAGGCAGCCCTCGAGGTTGGACGCTTCCCAACACCCACCATCCCAAAAAACCTGCAACGGCAATAGCAACGGCTCATGGGGTGCACACAGCCCAATTGGCTCGCACCCAGAAGTGTGTATCCAGGCAATTGACTCCGCTGCACGATGGGCCGTGCGGGACTTGCGCCCATTGGGCGGGCCATTGCGTGTCCTCGTCGGCTTGTTGGTGCTCGCTGGTGGGGCAAAAAGGTGTGTACTTACGACACGGTTGATGGCGCGGGCAGCGTTGGCTGCAGCGACTGATCTGGCTGCAGATCTCAAAGCAGTTCTTGAGAGCATTGTGAATAAGACGAACTGAGTATCAAGAGGCTGTGGGCCTTTGCGTGTTCTCTCAAGAGGGTGGTTGAAGGAAAAGAAGGTGTGCGAGAAAAAGGGCGCGCTCCCGCTTTTTCGATCGAGGTGGGTTTTTTTCATTGGGCGGCCGCCACGTTGGATGCTCATTGGCCAGCGGCCCGGCCAGCGCGAAACAGCACAGTCAGCTCTGACGTAAGCATGTTACCCGGCCCCGCGCAAGAAGCTCGAGAAACCAAGAGCCGCGAAACCCGCGCGCGCAGTGCGGTGCGCGCACGCGCGGGCGTGCTGTAATAGTCTCCATATATATCTACATATATATATACAGACGGGTTGCCCCCGGCGGCTAGAGCTTCTCGTGCGCCCAGATTTCCGAGCGTCCTGCCCATGCGATAGACGTGTACCTGTGTGTGCATCTTGGGCGAGTGATAAGTGCGATCCCACGGTCCTACATGGGATGCCTTTTGTGTCAACCTTTTCCCTTTCCGTTCCCGTCTCCCGTTCCCTTTTCCTTTTTGCCCCACACATCCGTGGTTGAGCCAACCGCCACAAAACCCAAAAGAGGCGGTTATGATTCCCGCGCGGCACACAGCGCCCAAGAGCCGGGGTGGCAAAGACAATGACCGGCCTGGAATTGTCTCGGTTGTCCGCCAGTTGGTCTCTGAGACATCGGCTATGCTGATTTTCTTTGGTGTCCTTCTGCCGTTGGTGCTTCTGTCGTTCCGGGCAGCCAGCAGGGCGGAGGCGCTTGTACGAACGCTCTACGTGGAGCCGCACCATGACCTGCACAAAGCGTTGCAAGATCTCTGCGTTGGGTCTCAGAAGCTCTACGAGACTGTTGCAGGTTCGCTGGGCTGCTTCTATGACGAAGGCGAGAATGTGCTCGGGACGACGCGGTTCATGAAGAACATGTACTCGATGCAGCCATACGTCTCGAATGGATACATTGGGGCTCGTCTCTCGACTCTTGGCCAAGGCTTCTCGTACGATGAAATCAACATCCACTCCCAGACACAGTCGGAGGATGTGTTGATGAACGGCTGGCCTTTGTTCAACAAGAGGAATACTGGCGCGTTTGCTGCTGGGTTCTTCTCGTTGCAGGAGCATCTACCGTCAACAAACTTTCCGGAGTTGTATGAGGATGGTTATGATAGCGTCATTTCGACATTGCCATACTGGTTCCAATTCGAGATCGAGTACGCTGACGAAAATGGAACCTACGTGTTCACCCCTCAAGCCGTTATAGAAGATGAGATCACTCACTACCATCAAAATATGTCTATTAGAAATGGACTTGTTGCCACAAAGCTTCGTTGGAGGAACACGATTGAGATCCAGATTGAGGTTTTTGCCCACATGGAAATCTTACCCTTGTCAGTTATGACGGTTTCTATGAGACCACTTGACGAGACGCTCGACGTCATCATAAGAGACACCTTGAATGCTTCGACAAGTCAGCGAACCATATTGGGTGACTACGGATATGACAACGATGGGATATACATGGTTGTTAGTCCCGATAATGTCCCGTACTCTAGGGCGGCTGTCTTTTCATCTTGGGATGTCAAATCTGGAAATGCTGAAAAGCGAGATGATCAATCCGTCATCAACGAGGCTCATTTGGAACTATTGGCAGAGCATGTCACTACAGTTCAAAAGTACATCGGTGTTGTCAGCACTGAGTTGGATGCTGAGCTCGCAGGTATTGAATTGAGTCATGCCAAGGCAATTGCCCTTGTCGCAAAAAACAAGGGACGAAATCAGTTGTTTGAGAGCCATGATAAACGTTGGAGCTCGCAATTCGAAGACACCAACATATTTATCCCATCAGATGAGCTCCTAACATTGGCTGCCAGGTCAAGTTTATTTCATCTCTTGACAAATACCAACAGCGTTTCTGTGAACTTGACGTCTGCACTTGGGAGTTCCGGTTTATCTTCAGACAGTTATGGAGGCATGGTGTTTTGGGACACAGATCTCTGGATTGTTCCTGGAATATTGCCTTTCTCTCCAGAAACAGCAAAAGCAGTTAGCAACTACAGAAACTTTACACACCCTCAAGCCGTGGAAAATGCGCGTGGGTTTGGTTATGATGGTGCAATTTACCCTTGGACGTCTGCGAGGTTTGGGAACTGCACATCGTCCGGACCTTGTCTTGATTATGAATACCATGTAAATGTCGATGTTGCCTTAAGCTCATGGCTTTTGTATCTCGCTGGTGAAAGTGAAGAGTATTTGGAGTTCACCACTTGGCCTCTTTTGAGAGATGCCTCCAACTTTTTGTCGCAGTATGTTACTTTCAACGAAACCTTGGGGAAGTATACTACGCACAATTTGACTGATCCAGATGAATACGCCAATAACGTTGATAACGGAGCATTTACCAATGCTGGCATTGATTCAATCCTCAAGGTTTCAGTAAAGGTGGCACATCATTTGGCTAAAGAGGTTCCGCCTATCTGGACAGAAGTCATGAACAACATATACATACCTGTTTCACATAATAACATAACGCTCGAGTATTCTCACATGAATGCATCTGTTTCTATCAAGCAAGCAGATGTCGTGATGCTTACTTTCCCATTGGATTATCACGTGGATGATCAGCGTGCCATTGATGATTTGTTTTATTATTCTTTAAAGCAGTCAGACGTTGGGCCAGCAATGACTTTCCCTATTTTCACTGTGGCTTCAAGGCGTTTGTTCAGTTATGGGTGTTCTTCTCAAAGTTATCTCCAAAAGTCTGTTTTGCCATATATTCGATCTCCTTTTGGGCAGTTTAGTGAACAGGCTGACGATAATGTGTTGACCAACGGAGGCACGAATCCTGCCTTCCCTTTCTTGACTGCCCATGGCGGATTCTTACAAGCATTGGTTTATGGTGTTCTTGGATTGAGATATGCTTCAAGAGTCGATGCATCCTCACAAAGAATTGAGCGTTATTTGCTGTTTGATCCGGTGAAGCCATTGGCTCTCCCTGGAGGCCTTAAAATTAATGGATTCAGATATTTAAATCAACGACTAGATGTATCTTTGACTGATTTCTATGGCATTATCGAGCATCGAGGTACGGAGCCGATTTCCATCGAAGTTAACAAGAGAAATAAGAGGCCTGGTAATCACACCCTCTATCCTGGTGATCGCTTGAAAGTTCCTGTATTTGAGCCACCTTTGAATATGCCTGGATCTGTTTCGGAATGCAGGCTGGCTACTAACTTGACTGAAGGTATGCCTGCTGAAGTTCCCTTGTCTGCAATTGATGGTAACAACTATACGTATTGGCAGGCATTCAATCGGGATCCGGCGAGGTTGTTTATTGATTTAGGAGTGCCTCAACGTTTGAAGAATGGTCTTGCTATTTGGGGACAAAGGCCACCAAAGTCATTCTCTCTATGGGTTTCTGATGACAGTAAGTTGTCTTATGATGATGCTCTGAAGCACATGGATGATATGAGTTTTGTCCAGGCAATCAACAATATGACGATCGAGATTAGCGAGAGTTTTGAAGAAAAATACCTCAAGAGAGTGATGTTATTGCCTTCCAATAAAACAAGCTTTGAATTTGAGCCTCATATCCAGGAAATTGCTGCTCGATTTCTTCTAGTGGAAATCACAGGGACAATTGATGACGATGATTTACAAGATGGAGCCACCATCAATGAGTTTGCGGTGTTTCCAAAATTTGAAAGTTATTTGTGACTGTATATATTGATGAGAGCGAGTGGTTAATATGAGATCACTAATGTGGAATAGGAATAGAATCTGCCGTAAAGTTAGCTGTGTAGAGAAATATTGTGTCAGAATTGACAGACACGTCATTAAGTCCGAATCCGGTAATGTCACAAGCCCGCAGTTTTTTTACGCGTCACTTCCAAATCGAGGCGAAAATAAACAGCGGCTTTGTCTTCGAGATGGTTCAACTGGGACAGATCTCGCATCCATCCAACTTATTAACTCCGGTTCAGCTATTCACTCTATTAATTTTTGCGACTTCCCGTCTCAGAAATTCATTGCTGCTTTTTTTTCTCTTGCTTATAAGTGGTTTTATATCCATATACTCGAATCTCGCACATCCGTTCAGCCTTATTGTCCACCTCCACCTTCCAATATGCTCCACTCATATGCTCTTCTAACCGCAGTAACAGCGTTTTTGGGATTTGCTCATGCATCTGACACAATAACATGCAATTCTACCCAGTCTTGTCCTGAAGATACGCCATGTTGTAACCAATTTGGTGAATGTGGTACTGGCACTTACTGTCTTGGTGGGTGTCATCCAGCATACTCCTATTCTATTGACGCTTGTATGCCAATGCCAGTGTGTAAAAATCTCACCACTGTATTTGATGACAAGAGCAATATCCTTTCAGTCGAGGACTACCTTGGAAACCCAGATGACTCTGACTGGATTTACACCGGATATCTTGAAGATTATGATGGTGCAAACCTTCTAGCCATGCCAAATCAAACGTCAGGCACTATTGTGTCGTCTACTCACTACATCTGGTACGGTAAAGTTGGGGCTACTTTCAAGACATCTCGTGGTTCTGGTGTCGTTTCTGCCTTCATTGTGTTCTCCAACGCTCAAGATGAAATTGATTGGGAATTTGTTGGTTACAACCTGACTGAGGCAGAGGCCAACTACTATTACCAAGGTGTCCTCAACTACACCAACGTGAAAGATTACACTGTGACAGATACATTCAGCAACTATCATACTTATGAAGTTGATTGGAAAGAAGATAGACTTGAGTGGTATCTTGATGGCGAGTTGGTGAGAACATTGGAGAAGGAGGACACTTACAACAAGACATCAGATACATATAGTTACCCTCAAACTCCGTCAAGGGTTCAGTTCTCTCTCTGGCCAGTTACTGATTCTAATGCTGAGGGTACTATTGAGTGGGCAGGTGGTAAGGTTGACTGGGATTCTGAAGATATTGAGGACTACGGTTACTTCTACTTCACTCTGCAGAATGCCACCATTGAGTGTTATGACCCTCCATCTGGAACTCTTGTCAAAGGATCAAATGCATACGTCTTCAACAGCTCTAGTGATTTCAATGAAGAATATGTGATGATAACAGACGACTCTACTGAACTCTGTGATTCTGACTCCTCCGGTCTGGACAATGATGAAGATGGATGTTCCTCTTCAAGCTCTTTGTCGTCATCCAAATCCAAATCTTCGAGCTCCTCATCATCCACAAAGTCTAAATCAGGTTCACATTCCAGCACATTGACTTCTTCTGGTGCTTCCAGCACGTCTACATCTTCATCGACATCTGCAACAACTACATTAGTCTCCGCTCAGATTTCTGAGTTCTTTCAGTATATAGGAGAGTCAGCCAGTTCGAGTTCCAATATGGGAGTGGCCAAAGCTTCTGCTTCAATTCTTTCACTTATCGCTGGATTTTTCTCCATTGTTTTCCTATTTTGATACCACATAAATGGCATTTGTTGCATATGTTGCTGGCCACTCTATTTTATGATTAAAATATAATGATAAGTTTCTGCATTCTCTAACCTATCAGCACCTGTAGAAGTGTATTGGACGGTAGGGCGTCATGTCTCTGGTACAAACTTCACCAATTTTCTTCATTCCAGAGCAATTGATAAAAAATAGGAAGCGTTTTATTTTGATTATCCACTGGCCTTATCAGTCATAAGTCACTTATATAAAGGAATTGATTATTTTCGGGTATCTAGAGAAGGGTTTGGGGCCAATACCTATTCAACCAACCAGAAATAGGGCCCTGGTGAATATTGAAATATGTAGTTTGGAGATACCTGGCTGATTCTCTCGCACCATACTAGTAACTAATGGAGATTCAAGATTCATGACCTTTTTTAGAGTGGTTCGGTTTCAGCATTTTACGGAGTTCCCATTTATGGAATAAACTTGTGTTTTCTTGAGCTTTCCCTCTAAAAGCTTTATTGACAAATTCCTAACTTAAAAAACCTCATTTATTACTCCCTAAAGTACTCAATCACAGACTTTATAATACAACATAACTTTTGATATAAGTATTTCGGTAGGATTTCAACTTTTTGATAATTTTGGACTAATGTTATGCCTTTCATAGAAGTCCCAAAGAAGAAAGGTTGGGAGCGCGGATTACAGTATACATAGTTAAATCAACACAGAGGGATCTCGCGGTTCTCAAAGACCAATACATATGATGTGATTGTGTGTTTCTGGTTTTTTGGTGATATGTAATTTTTTAATATGTGGAACTGTAGAGTTTCACTCAAAGCTCCGGCTCAAAGTGGAACTGGCTGCCAGTTTTGGTGTCATGGCCTACAGAAACCTGGCTTTTAGGAAGCTTATAACAACGAATAACCTCTTTTCTTCCTTTAGCTCTTCTTCACAACTTCAAAAACAATTTCACTTGAGCTTCGAAGCAATTTGCTCTGTGGTGGATGAATGTTTTCAGCTAGTGCATTCTTAAGGTCTTTTTCCTGTCGAACACTATGGCTCTCATTTTAAAGCAGGCCCCAAAGGATCGGAAGGTGCTCCTCAAGCCGTTCTTGTAACTGCCAGTAAAGGCCTTCTCAATTTTTTTTTTTTTTGGTGCTATTGATCTTCGTTTCTATTATGGCCTATACGATTGGGGTATTCACCAGACCATCTGAGGTCGAAGCATGTGTCATCGCCCTGGCTAAAACCCACTCAACTTTGGGCCTGCCCTTATCTTTGGGGAGTCTCTGAGATGCTCTCCACCCCATGTGGAGCAGGGGATAATTGCTAAGTTAAAAACTTTGGGTCAATTTGATAAAATAATTGTTGATGATTAGCTCAACCTTGGCAACTTGATTTTCGTGGATTGAACCATGGTCAACATCAATCGATCGATGGACCCTACATAACTTGCCGAAGAGTAATATGAAAGCTATAAGATATGCTCTACTATATGAGAGTTGCGAACTTACCCCCTTCCGTAAATATACATTTGCGTCAGTCTTTCTTACATAGAACCTGGGCACTCTCAGTCGCAGTTCTGGCCTGTCTTGCCGCGCAAGAAGGTATACTGAGGTTTCCTTTACTCCGAATTCAAATACAAAAACTCCTCTAATAAATTAACACCGTCATGGGTCACCAAGAAATTGCTATGTTAGAAGTAAACCGATTGGAATGTTATATAAGTTAGGGGCGCTGGAGTCTTGTGATAGCTCGTACCAGTCATTCTGTTAGATGGCACTCCTTTTAAAAAGGAGCTTATTAAATCATGAAAGAGTACTAGTGCCTGATTCAAATATTACGAAAACTTATGGTATTAAAATAATATGGTATTAAAAGATCATTTGTTGGGGAGAAACTATCATGTAAAACCGTGCTGCTAAAGACAAGAAGTTTCCACATTCGGATTTTAATGCCTGATTTTTTCGGAGGTGTCACCCGGCCGAGTATGTCGAACGCCCCGAAACCGAACAAAACTGAACACGCGTACAACACCGACAACCTGAGAGATCTGAAGACAAGAAAGCTTCAGGCAATCAAATCGCCAGCTCATTCGCATAAGCTGACTGGGCCAAGATGAAGATGCTCACGAAGGTAAGTTCTCCCCGCACTCCGAAGCATTGCCTATATGACATTGTCGCCCGTTCTTGCTGTTTGGATCCCCTGCTGATCTCAATCAACAACAACTCAGTCTCACTGAGACGTGCACATGATGCTAGTTATATGCAGATGGCTATACATATAATGGATGAGATATTAACAAATTCCCTCAGTTCGAGTCCAAGTCTTCGCGTGCCAAGGGTGTAGCCTTCCACCCGACAAGGTAAGCCTTTACCTTTGTTTTGACCTCTTGATGTCGACCCAATGCCAACCAGTTTTGACGTTGATAGACGGTTATGGCCTACCCATTGCATTGATGCAAATATACTAACTCTTTAATAGACCATGGATCCTCGTCTCCCTTCACTCTTCTACAATTCAACTGTGGGACTACAGAATGGGCACCCTTATTGATCGTTTCGAAGAGCATGAAGGTTCTGTCCGTACTGTTGATTTCCACCCAACCCAACCACTTTTCGTCTCTGGTGGTGATGACTATACCGTTAGAGTCTGGTCTCTTGACACCCGTAAGTGCCTCTTCACGTTGACCGGTCACTTGGATTATGTCAGAACTGTTTACTTCCACCACGACTTGCCATGGATTATTTCTGCCTCTGACGATCAAACAATTAGAATTTGGAACTGGCAAAACCGTCAGGAGATTGCTTGCCTTACCGGTCACAACCACTACGTTATGAGCGCTCAATTCCATCCCTCTGAGGACTTGATTGTATCCGCATCCTTGGATCAAACCGTCAGAGTTTGGGATATCTCCGGATTGAGACAGAAGCACTCTGCACCACAGAGCAACTTCTACGAAGATCAGTTCAATCGCCAGCAAATTCCACAGCAAGATATCTTTGGTAACACCGATGCTGTTGTGAAGTATATTCTTGAGGGTCATGACAGAGGTGTCAACTGGGCCACCTTCCACCCTCGCTTGCCTTTGATTGTATCAGGTTCCGATGATCGTCAAGTTAAGCTTTGGAGAATGAGCGAAACCAAAGCGTGGGAAGTTGACACATGCAGAGGTCACACAAATAATGTCCTCTGTGTCCTATTCCACCCGACGCAAGATTTAATTCTTTCTGTCGGTGAGGATAAGACCATCAGAGTTTGGGATCTGAACAAACGTACCCCTGTTAAGCAGTTCAAGAGAGAGAACGACAGATTCTGGTTATTGTCGGCTCATCCACAGATCAACCTATTTGCTGCTTGTCATGACTCTGGTGTGATGGTATTCAAGCTGGACCGTGAACGTCCAGCTCACGCTATCTTCCAGAATCAATTATATTACATCAATAACGAAAAGCAAGTTCAGTTGTTCGACTACGACAAGCAAGTCTCTTCTATGCCGATGTTGTCTTTGAAGAAGATCGGAAATACCTGGACTAACTTGAGATCTCTTTCCTACAACCCAAGTTCTCGCTCCATTCTTGTCACTACTGGTGAACAGTATGCATTGATTGGCCTTCCAAAGGATGTTACTGGTGCTATCGAGCCACAAGATCTAAAATTAGGTGACGGAAACTATGCCACTTTCATTGCACGTAACAGATTTGTCGTCTACAATAAGTCTTCTCAGAGCTTGGATGTCAAGGATCTTGATAACTCTACTACCAAGTCTATCAAGTTGGATGCTAGCGTCAGAGATGTTGTTGCAGGCGGTCCAGGTACCGTTTTGCTTTTGAAGAACAACTGCGTTGTCCATTACGACGCCCAACAGAAGAAGGTATTGGCTGAAGTCCAGGTTAACAATGTGAAGTACGTTTCTTGGTCTTTGGATGGCCAGTTCTTGGCTCTCTTGAGTAAACACACCATCACCATTGTCAACAAGAAGTTGGAGATCATTACTTCTATGCATGAGACCATCCGCATCAAGAGTGCCGCCTGGGAAGAAACTGGTGTATTGTTCTACTCTACGTTGAACCACATCAAATACACATTGCTGAATGGTGACAATGGTATTATCAAGACCTTGGATAACACACTATACATCACAAAGGTCTCTGGAAGAGACGTTTTCACTTTGAACAGAAATGGCGAGGTCGAGATTGTGAAAATTGACTCAACCGAATACCGTTTCAAGAAGGCTTTGGTCAACAAGAACTTTTACGAGGTGTTACGTCTCATCAAGACATCCAAGCTTGTCGGCCAAAACATCATTGCATATTTGCAAAAGACAGGTTACCCAGAGGTTGCGCTTCAGTTCGTTCAGGATCCACAGACCAAGTTTGAGTTGGCTTTGGAGTGTGGTAATTTGGACGTTGCCAAGACTGAGGCTGCTACCCTGAACAACGCTCAGATTTGGGAAAAGCTGGGCCAGGAAGCTCTTAGACAAGGTAACACCGCGATCGTGGAGTTGGCATATCAGAACCAGCGTCAGTTTGACAAGTTGTCCTTCTTGTACCTAACCACTGGTAACTTCGAGAAGTTGAACAAGATGGAGAGCATTGCTGAACATCGCGGTGACGTTTCCAGTATGATCCAGAACACCATCTACAACAATTCGACTGAGAAGAGAGCACAGATTTTTGCGCAAGCTGGTTCTTTGCCATTGGCTTATGCTACTGCTAAGATCAACGGCCATGATGAGTTGGCTGCTGCCATCTTAGAGCAAGCTGGCTTGACCGAGGATGATGTTGAGCTGCCGGAAGCCGAACCAATCGCCAAGCCAGAGCCAGTTCAGTCTGTTTCACAGTGGGACTTAGCACCATCAGAGCTTTCATACTTTGAAAAGGCAATCTTGGGTCAATTGGATGACCTGCACATTGCTGAGGAGACCGGTACCGATGCCGGGGAGGAGGACAGAGCAACTGGTGGTTCTTCTGCATTTGCTGATGAGGCATTGTTTGAAGATGAAGACATAGGTGAAGAGGACGGTGGTTGGGACTTCGGTGATGATGACGCTGAAGAGGACGATGCTGAAGAGGAAGATGATCTTGATATCGACGAGGGTTCCATCCCAACTGGAGAACTAGCGCACTGGGTTCGTAATTCCAAGGTCGCCGCTGGATACGCTGCTGCTGGTGCATTTGACACTGCTGCCCAGATTTTGAACAGACAGGTTGGCGCTGTCAACTTTGAACCTTTGCGTGAGCGCTTCTTGGAAGTGTATGGTGCGTCCAAGTTGAGCCTACCAGGTTCTGAGGGTCTCCCACCAATTATAGGATACATCCGTTCTGATATTGAAGAGGAGAATGTTGACAAAGTGCTACCGATGATCCCTGGGTTTGAAGAGATTTCCGAAGGAATCAATGAAGGTTTCAAACACTTCAAGGCTAACGATTTGGAGGCCGCTATCGCTTCTTTCAGAAAGGTGATATACATTGTGGCATTGATTGCTGTGGATAATGAAGATGATGAGGCCACAGCAAGGGATGCTCTTAAGATCTCTCGTGATTATATCATTGGTTTGTCTATGGAGCTTGAACGCCGTTCTTTAGCTTCGGATGATGTTAAACGTAACTTGGAACTTGCCGCATACTTCACCAAGGCTGGCCTTCTCCCACAACACAGAACTCTTGCCCTCCAAGTGGCGATGGACCAGGCCAACAGACACAAGAATTACGCCTCAGCTTCCTACTTTGCTAGTGAGTATTTGAAGGTTGTTGGCAGCGGTCCTCGTGCTGAGAAGGCTCGTAAGATCAAGGCCAAGGCAGACACCATTGCTCGTGATGCTGTTGAGATTGACTTTGACCAGGATACGGAGTTCGATATTTGTGCCTCTACTTTCACACCTATCTACAAGGGCTCCCCATCCGTTTCTGAGGCGTTGACAGGTGCTAAGTACCAGACATCGGAGAAGGGCAAGATAGACAAGGTGACTCTTGTCACGAAGATTGGTGCCACTGGTCCAGGCCTCAGAATCCGTATCTGAATACACTTTTACAAATCAATTGTGCACAAGGTTACTACTAACTTGTGGCCCAATAAAATGAGATTTCCAATGTACAGTTAGGTTTTAAGGAAGACGATGTTGTAGTAAGCCCTGATAGTGATGTACGGGTGTGTTTTTTTTTTTATGTGGCCACAGCGCAACAAGACGCGAAACGTAAACAAACGCCAAAGCTCGCAACTGATTTAGTCATGAAACAACAGCCGACAATCAAAGATTCCTTGAGTTAAGATGCCGTAAGTTTGATTTCAGGATAGTTATGTAAATGATGTACTAATATTCCCAAAGCGAAATCCTCACATTGCAGATTGGTAAGTTACCCAGGAGGCGCCTCAACTCCTCTTTCAAGTTGTGCTAACAACGATATCCAGGCCAATGCGGTAATCAAGTCGGCCAACAGTTTTGGAACCAGCTATGCCGAGAGCATGCTATTGGTGCTGATGGAATGTCCACAATTGAATCCAAGCGAGAAGATGAACCACTGGTTTACTTCCGTACACATGACGAGAAGAGATACACACCGCGCGCCGTGCTTGTAGACTTGGAACCTGGAGTTATCAATGATATTAGAGCCAGTACACAATCTCTGTTCAATGAGAGGAATATCCACATAAGTTCCGAGGGACTTGGAGCAGGAAATATCTGGTCAAAAGGTTATGATTATGCCGAAGCAGAGAAGGAGGTATTCACTGATATGATTGATCGTGAGCTGGACTCGTGTGACAATTTGGAGGCATTCCAGATGCTTCACTCTGTAGCTGGAGGTACCGGTTCCGGTGTGGGTTCGTACATGTTGGAAGTTTTAAATGACAGGTACAACAAGAAATTGATCACAACTAGTTCTGTTTTTCCGGAGAGTGGACAGTCAAGTGATGTTGTTGTTCAACCATACAATTCTGTGTTGACATTGAGACGACTCATCGAACATTCCGATGCCAACATTGTATTTGAGAACAGTGCCCTCCTGAATAATGCAATTCGTACGTTCCAGAGCTCATCGCCTACGACGCATCAATCTAATGAACTTATTTCCACATGCTTGTCAGCAACCACAAATTCTCTACGATACCCAGGATACACTTACAATTCGTTAACATCCATCTTATCCACACTAGTGTTGACCCCCGACTTACACTTCTTGATACCAAGTTACTCACCATATACGTCAGATTTCGTCACTGATGCCAAGCCAGTCCGTCAATCATCTGCATATGACGTTATTTTAGAACTTCTTGACCGTCGCATTAGAATGGTGGATAGTGACGATAAACACAACTCATACATCGCCATTTTGGACGTGATACAGGGATCTTACGATCATTCAGATGTCCAAAAGGCGATTATTAAGGCTCAACAACGTGCACAATTTGTGCCCTGGTCCGCATCTTCTGTTCACGTTGTCAGGGGAAAGAAGTCAGCGCATCTTTCTACTGGGGATTCAGATTATGTTAGCGGATTGATGCTATCTAATTCAAGTTCTATTGTGACGCTACTGGAGAAGACATGCGTTCAATATGATAAGATCATGCGCCGTCAAGCGTTTGTTGGTGGGTACAAAGACGGTAAGTTGTTCAGTGATGGGCTTGATGAGTTTAAAGAATCCAGGGAAACTGTTCAACGTGTGATGGATGAATATACTGCTGCTGAGGGGGTCGGGTATTTGGATGATGAAGATGAAGAGGATGTGGATGTTCAGCTGTGACAAATAAAGTGAATTGCTTTCAAGTTTATTACTTATCTAGCTTTTAATGGATTGGAACGTGGATTAAACATTATTATTGAAGATGCAAATTATAGATATGAAGGGCTTAACGGAGGGCGGTGTAATGAGGTACCTGCTGTCCACTGTTTGTTCTTCCTAGTGACTTGCGAGGAAGTGGAGGAGGAGGCCTCTTCTTGGAAATGGACGCCAGTGAAGTTTGTGAGTCATTTGTATGGAGCTCTAGGGTATGAGCCCGTGGAGTAGAAGACATACTATCAGATGGCGACACCGGAGGTTCATTTTGAGCTTGCTCCTCCTGCAGCCATTGTACACTAAGACATCGAAGAGCTAGTCTTTTTGTTGTCTCAGTTTGGTGCCAGAATTTGCTCTCACTTTGACCTGCAAAGTATCTGAGTAGCTGTCTGAGGGGTTCCTTCTTATATGGCGCTTGTTGAAACTGAGGACTCTTGATCAACGGGTATAGAACTCTTAGGAATGTGTTTCTTGTCGGCTCTTCTTCCTCTGAAAGGTCTGTTAGCCCTCTAAGTAAGACGTCAACCAGGACGTTGAGATCGTTGTGATAAAAGAGATCTGAAGTCTCTGGGGTGATGAGGATGAGGTACAACAACTTCGACACCATGATTTGGAGTGTTGTATCTTCTTCCCTGTTGAAGAACACAAGGAGACACTCACTGAAATTTCTGGATGCTGTATGGTGTCGTATCGTTTCAAAGACCTTGTTCTCCAAAGATGAGTCCTTCGCTGCAATCATGAACTGCTCATTAACAGCAAGGATGAATTTAAGTTTTGCGGTGCTTAAGAGATCTTCTTCTAGCGTGTCAGGAAGAAGTGATTCAAAAATGTAGTTGATGAAAAACGTATCAATAACAGCAAGCTCATCAGCTGAAAGGGAAAGGAATGTACACATCTGGAAGAGCGTATCCAATTGCGCTGTACATGTCTGTCTCAATACACCAACAGAGCCCTCGTTGGCTTCATCATCGGGCAAAACGGCCAATGTCTCGAACATGTCATAAAGTGAACGATACAAGACACTAAAGCCCGAGTATTCTTCAATTAGTTCCAAAACCGAGGCGTCCTGTTTGCACGAGAGTAGAAGTACAAAACTCAATACGAGGCGTACGTTCTGAGGGAGCCCACGAACAGCCAAAAGTGACAATTCCTTTGCCACACAAAATGCCATATTCTCCTCGTAAAGTGGAGCCTGTATCAGGTAGAGGCCGCATCGGCACAAGTCTTGGTCAGTGTTGACGTGGATCTTGACGTGAGCAGCCACGGTGGTTACAAAAGAAACCAGTCTTCTGTTGACGTCGTTGGAATCCGCAGGGTTGTGGCAGATGAGACAGTTCTGTACCGCCAGCCAGAACTCTTGGGAGTCCTGATAGATCGTCTCGTCGTCCATGCTTTTCCTTCAGCCCTTTTCACCCCTATCTTTTTTGTTGTTTTAACCACCGTTTGGCGCTCCCAGGTGTTGTTGGCATGATGGTTTATGTTCGCTTCGGCGTTGTTTCCTCTTTCGCGCTGCAGTTGGCAGGGGGTAAGGAGCTGGTTCAAACTGCTTAAGAGCACCTTTTCTTCCTGTTTTGTTGTGAAAACGCGTTTATCAGCTGCTCTTTCAGGGCTTGTCAGCCTTTGTAATAGTCATGGTCCCGTCAGAGTTGAGAGTACCACTTTGGTTTTTTTGCATTGTTCGAAAGAGCGTTTGCAGGCTTGGCAATTGGTTTCAGATGCGCAGCGCCTTAGTTCGTTTTTCACTCTTCATTTACCTCATATACCAGTATACAATTCTTGAATTAGGAAGCTCTTTTATATCAGAATACTTTCTTCTGTCGTAGTGTAAAGTTTAAATTCTTTAGCCCCAAATGCGGCTCAAGCCGTCTCTGGATGAAGGCGAGAGTGTGTGTCGTTGTGCTCTCCGCGGAAGGACCGAATATTCCCTTCGATTCAATTCGGTTTTGTATTGAGTATGGGTCCATCAGTTCTTTCAAATAGATTGCAACCATGATTTGGTATTATCTCTCCTAGAAAGAGTTCATGATTTTGAAACTCTTTCCTTGAGCCGAAAAACTTCGTGATATCAAATGCAAGGACAACAAAACAATTTGAAGGATGACGGAAGGATCATTGATCTTAAAACCTGCACGTATCTTCCCAGATATTACACGCACTACCAAATCAATTTTTAGTGGCAAAAATTCATTTTTTTTACCCCAGGTTGGCTTGTTGAAGCATTTCAAAGAGGATTAATAGGATAATTGTTCCAAGAAAGAAAAAACCCAAGAATCAGATACTCTATATACTTGCTCACAACTCATGAATAACTATTAGAACGGACAGGAAAAAAAGCTCCAATTCCAGTGACTCCAATAATTGAATGTATATCAGCTGCTATAAGTATTACAGAGTATCGCAACAATTCTAAAAGTCGGTGACCAAAAATTGGCAATGAGGCTGCTCACATTCATTGAAATGGATGAGACGGCCTTATTGCCAGTCTCAAACTTCTCCGTTGCTAGATTATATTTTGTCACCTCGATTTCAAATGCCATGTTTTTGACACATAGGAAGGAAGACAAATTGATTAACAAGAAAAAGGGAAGAAAGACAACTAAGCAAAGTTGTTGGATTAAGATCATACCTTTACAGAACTTTTTTGATATGGCTATATGCTAACAGGCAGTTAATGGTAGCAGGACGAGTTCCATGAAATCAAAGCTCAAGCCAAAAAATCACAGTACAAACCAAAAAACAAAAAACAGACAAACCAAGAAGACAAAGCTATTGCCATGGTCTCGTTGACGGGACGCCCCATAAATCGCCGGCTGTGATGTCATAGCGCGGTACTGCATGCAGGGCCCCGGTTAAGCGATTTATTGCTCTTGTAAGTTCTCAACATGACTGAATTCGTTCTTTCAATAATAGAAGCTTTGAATCTATGCACGGGACGCATAGAGTTTTCGGCTATAGGTGTCCTTGCTTCAAGCCAATTATTAAGGCATCGGGAATCTATGAGGTTCTGGAGAATGAAAGATTGATTTTGTGTCTTCACAGCTATCTTGGCAAGGTGAGGTCCACTAGCTATAAGCTTCAGGTGCCTCCACTTCTTAGATACTGCTTCTCGACTCAAAAGATTTTGTCAGAGTTGTGAACTCATAAAGCCTTATACACAACACACACAATGTTGGAGCTCCCCATAGGCATCAAATTTTGTTCGAAGTGGCCGCAGATTGAGCAGAGACTCCAGAACCTTGTTCACTGTATTCACATCACATCGAGAGGAGCCAAGTTGGAAGAGTGGGTCAAGACGATATAAAAAGCAATGACTAAATGCTGTTGCAACTACGCTTTGGCGATCTGTGGATGGGCTTATACATGGAGTTGTCCGACACATGCTCCTCCCAAGTCACCTGACACGCCTCTGATGCCTGACCTTAATGATCTAAACTGGGCTTATGACCTGCCCCCTCCCACATATTTTCTCACATCATACTGACCAAAACTTGCAACATTTTGCTTTTGGTTGCCCTCTCCAGAAGCCACCCACCGGTCTTGGCCATTGTGTCACTCTTGCGAGCCGAGCTTCCCAGACTGGTTGAGCTGGAACTTAGCGGTTCAAACCAGCCGTAGGCTACTATCACTCCCTCTCTACAAGACTTGCGTTTACAAACACTTACAAGAAAGAAGCTGCAAGGATACCCCAAGAACAGCCAAGCTTGAAGCGATAATAGGCTGCTACAAAGCGTTGAACTTGAGAAGTACCCGCCCGCGCCTGAAAAAGATGCCTGGGGAAGCTCCTTTCATCAGCAGCAAACAATCAACAGAGACAACCATGAGGAGCATTGTTGAGGTAAGTGCCTGTCGAGTGGCCCATCAGTGGCTTCTAGCTAACAGTTATCAGGCGTACGACATCGTGGACAAGGCAGATCGCCTAGTATCGCAGCAGAAGTATAAAGAAGCGGCTCAACTGCACACAGAGGCATCTAAGGTGTTTGCCTCCTTAGCAGGATCATCACAGAATCAACAGGTACGGCGAGCATTGAAGATCCTGGAGGATCAGAACTTGAAGAGGGCAGAGGAGCTGAGGTATATCGACAGAACTAAACCAAAGCTTCCTACAAAACAACCGCAACAACAACGCCAACATGATATTTCCACGCCGTCAATAGCAAGATCTGTCAATCTCAGTGACACCGCCATACTGTACGGAGATGACACGTCCTCGACAGGGGATCCTGTCACCCGTTTCCAGATCTCCATTTACAACCTCATACGTTCACCTTCCCAAAACAACACTGAGGTGGCGCCGTTACGGCCTCCTCAGCCATCAGGTAAGACTGTGGAAGAGCTGGAGATGGAGAATGCAACGTTGAAACATCTTTTGAGTACATACTCTGAGAACTTGCAGAATTATGAGTCTCTCCATAAAAAGGTAAAAGTAGGCCTCAAGAGTTATCTATCCACGTTAAAGAGGGAGCTGAGCCAACAAGAGGCCCAGAAACGTCAAGAGTATAACGTAAAAATTGACCAACTGGTTGAAGAGAACAAGAAGCTTGAGAAACAAACCAATTCATTACAACAGCGGTGGGATGATCTCGTGGAGAGTGCAAAGAAGAAACGCAGAGAAGATCAGAACAAGAATCCGCCTTCTCAATAAGTCTACGAATATACAATTGCAAGATCGATTACTTGTACATATTAGGCACTCGACTTGATGCCATTCATCATCTCCTCCTTCGTAATCAAATGGCCAATTGTTTCAACATGTCCCAGTAACTGTTCAATGTTATTGGACCATTCATTTAACAATTCATTTGAATCTTTTGGTTTAGCAAAGTCGACAATTTTTGCAGGTCTGTTGATCTTGGCATAGATTGTTCCTTGGTTGACCAACAATGAAATGAAATGTTCAGTATCATGCTCTTGTAAATCCAACAATTCGTTCAAACGAGAGAGTGTGATATGAGTGTAATAGGTGGAAATTACACGCAAATTGTGCTCGATGACACGATTGCGTAAATCGTCCCAGTGCTGTTGGTTCTCCTTCTTTGTTGCAGTAAAGAATTCAGAAGATTCCAATTCAGAGCTGTATAAGTCTTTGATTATTGGCCATCTCATTAGTTCTTGAGTGATAAAGGAAGTAACCAGTTTTTGATGCAATTCCAACTTCTTCAAATTATTGTCTTGGTTTACCTTATGGATCAGATCGTTTTGCATGTTGTCATATGGTGAAAGAATGATGAAATAAACAATGTTGATAAGAATTGGTCTCCACTTGGATTCATCAGCCTTGATTGTCTCGATTTCATATATCGAAAGAAAGTAGCGTGTGATTTCCAGGTAATCGTTCTTTGAGAGGCCAATTTTGATTAAGAGCTGGTAATACTCCAATTTGACATCCTGATATTCCTCCTGCTGCAATGTCTTTGCGAGGATCTTTCTTGAGAGAATGGTGGCCTGCGAGAAGTCTCCTTTCAAGATACACAATTCCATTTGTTCCAAGATAAACTCCATTTTTTCTCTCAGGTTCATGGAACCATAAGTCTCTACCTGTAACTCCACGAGCAATTCAGTAGCTTCATCGATCTTTCCCTCGCTTCTCTTGATGTGTGACAGCTCCCTTGTTACACGAGCCCTTTCGACTTCTACAAAGATCTTACTCTCTGTAATGGTCCTGATGGTCTCAATAAGTGAGACCTTCGTCTCAACATCTGGTGTCTTGTCCAGGAACTTCATAGCCTCTTGGACAAACACTTGAACGGCAATCTTGAGTTGACCGTGCTTCTTGGACAACAAAACCAGTTGTTCATTCAAGGCCGTCCAATCTCCAGCAGCAGCGAGGACTTCAACGATCTTGGTAAGTACACGCTTGGACGAAGCTAAATCAGAGGCCTGGCGAGTTTGCTTCTCCAAGAAGAGGTACTTTTCCAGTGCAACGGTGTAATCATTCTGTCGGGGAGGTTGTTAGCGGATAATGTGCGAGCAAATCAAGGCGATGGTGTAACTTACTTTGGCAATCTTAGAAATTTCGGGGAACTGCTCGTCGAGAATAGACGTGTAGTCCTTCTCGGCCTTCAATGGTGTGTCTCTAGACATCTTTCTGGGTGATTAAGGATTGATTTCGATGTGTTTGGAGGCTTCAGACTGGATTCGCCTCCCAAATTTCGACATCTCCACGGCTCGCGCACTGCACAGCCACTGGGACATCCGAACACCCTAATCAGGCAGTATGTGGCGGTACAAAGGCTCATCGCGATGTGGCTGGTGAATCTTCCTTCCGTAAAAATTTCTTTGGGCTCATCCCATCAAGCTTCTTCAAATGGGTACCTCTTAAGTAATTTCACCACGCAAATGGCAGGCTCCCAACTTAAGCAGTTGAAAGCTGCTCTCAAAGAGTCTGGACTGACGGGGCAGACAAATGTCAAGCGCAAGAAGGGTTCCAAGAAGGCCCCAAGTGACACACGCAGAGATGACAGAGAACAGGTGATCCAACGTATCAGAGATCAGTTCAATCCGTTCGAAATGAAGGTGAACCGTCAGAAACATGATAGTAGGGATACACGTGCCATCAAGGGTGCTCAGGGAAAACCAGGTGTCTCCAAGCAGATTGGCGAGGAACAGAGAATGGCTGCGTACAGCGCCAAGAAGACCCTCAAGAACAAGACATCAGTTTTGAAGGATAGACGTTTTGGTGAAGCCGACTCGACAATGACACCCGAGGAGAAGATGCTGGAGCGTTTTACAAGGGAAAGACAACATCAGTCGAAGACATCGATGTTTTCGTTGGATGATGAGGATGAAGATGTGTTTGGAGAAGAGGACCTAACACATTATGGTAAGTCTCTTGCCGATGACTTTGAGATGGATGCTGATTTGAAAGATGGCAGTGATGATGACGATTTCTTGAAGCCAAAGAAGCGCTCATTGGAATCAGAGGAGCTTGAAGGCGAGGAGCCAGCTCCAGAGAGAAAGAAAACTAAAGCTGAAGTTATGAAGGAAGTGATTGCCAAATCGAAGTACTACAAGCAACAACGTCAAATCACACAAGAAAAGGTCGAAGAGGGAATAATGGACCTTGATGATGAGTTTGATGACGTGATGAGTGACCTTAGAAAAGTGCCAAAGCCAAAGAAACCGATCTTTGCTGAACCAGCTCCTGAAGGAAGAATGCCAAACTACGAAAAAACTGTGAAGGAATTGGCACTTGATAGAAGAGCTGCACCAGCCGACCGAACAAAAACAGATGAGGAATTGAGAAAGGAGAGAGCGGACAAAATGAGAGAATTGGAGGAGGCAAGACTTAGAAGAATGGAGGCAATGGATGCCGATAACGGCGCTCCAAAAACTGCTGATGATTTGGACGATGACTTCTGGATCCAAGGTAGTGATGATGAAGCTGAAGGATTCGCTGTTGGTTCTGAAGAGCAAAGTGGTGAAGATGAGGCTGACGAAGAGGACGAGGATGGGGAAAGCGACGATAAACCGAATTCAAAGTCCAAGGCACTCACATGTCCATCTTCTCACCCATCATGGCTTGCTATTCTGGAGGATATCCCATTCGAAGAGACTGTTTCACAGGCGAACAAGATTATAAAAACGTTTGCTCCACATCTCCAGATGGGCAACAAGGAGAAACTTTCCACTTTCACACGAGTCCTCTTCCAGCATATCCTCTTCATATCTGAAGTGGAAGAGCTCGTCAACAAAGAGAAGTTTCCAGAAGTCCAGGAAGGTCTGATATATACTGTGAAGAAACTCTCTGAGAAGTACAACAATGACCTTGCTGAAGCACTCAGAGACAAAATCCAGGAGATTCATGAACGTATTATTGACTCTTTAGCTGGTGATGAGGACGCTCAGTTCCCTATGGTTTCAGATTTGACCTTTTTTGCTGTTGTTGGGCGCATGTACTCAACTTCAGATCACTACCATCTTATTGTCACTCCAGCTTCGATCGTAATGGGAGAAGCTCTTGAGCAAGTCAGGTACGACACATTACAGAAGATTGCTGCTGGTGCATTCATTGCTCAAACTGTCCTCACTTATCAGAGAATATCTAAAAGATATATTCCAGAGGTTACATACTTCCTCCAAAAGGCCCTTTTGTCATTATCGCCAATCGACATCAATGCTGAATGTGTGAGCGCTGCAGCGGATGCCAAGTTCACATTACCAAAGAAGCTCACTGAGAGTTCAGTGAAGCTCCGTATCTCAGATCTGGAACGCAAACCCGAGAATGAAGATGCCTACAAAACTGCTGTGTTCAACCAGCTCCTCAAAGTGGTGGAACTTGCCTTGGATACGTGGAAGGATAAGACAGCGCTTATCGAAATTGCTGCTCCATTTGTCACCATCTTGGACAAGCTTCACACCCTTTACCCATCCTACAAGCATATTTCCACAATCTCCACCAAGTTCACGAGACTGCTCAAATTCGCTCGTGATGACCGTAAGCCATTAACACTCCAACAACACAAGAAGCTAGCTATTGCGACATTTGCTCCAAAGTTCGAGGAAAATTTCAACCCAGAGAAGAAGTCTTACGACGAGGACAGACAGAGAGCAGAGATCAACAAGATGAAGCATCAGCTCAAGCAGGAGCGCAAGCTGGCACTGAAGGAGGTCAGAAGAGACACCAAGTTCGAGGCAAGACAACAAATCAAGGAGAACAAGGACGCAAAGGAGGCCTACCACGCAAAGATGAAGAGAATCGAAAACATGATCAACACTACCGAGGGTGCAGAAAAGAACGAATACGAGAGAGAAAAAAAGTTGCGCAAAGGGAAAAAATGATCTTCAATTATCTCAATGCATACCTACATTTTAATGTCAAAACTGAACTTATCATGAAAATCGTAAATCAATGTGTTTTAATTAATGTGCGACATCGTACTCCTTATAAAACTGGTTTAGTAACCCTAAAACGCCTGGATCTTTACTCAGCTCACTCTCAGGAATGGCATCTGTCTTTGGAAGGGTTGTAATGAATGAATCACCAAGGGCATGGTGATCAGCATCTGTCAATGGTGAAACGATGCGTTCACGTAGACCCGTTTGCTTCTTTGGATTGGTTCTTCTCAAAGTGTCAGTTGGATCCAAAGCCGTAGGCCCAACCGGCTGCTGTGTATGTTGAGCGCCAATATTAACTTTATCATAAATGGATTGTTGCAACAAGGTTGGTTTGTGGCTTCTGGGTGGATTTCGTTGTGTTTCATTGTTGCCATAACTGTCCAAGAAATAAATATATGACTTCATCATCTTATCTTCCCCCGTGCTATTATATCTTCCCCGTCTTTTATCTTTCTTGGAAGTGTTCTTGGTCTTTTCAAAGTCAAACATTGCAAAAGTGCAGACGTATCCCAAACCATCAATATGGACAGAGTATTCTCTGAAAAAGTCCACAATTCTGTCAGTTGATTCTGGAAGAGAGAACCAAAGAATGAATGGAGTCATAATCAAACTTGCAAGTTCACGGACCAATAACAGAGGCTTCATAGTGAAAAGATTGCAGAACTCTTCACGAACTTCTTCAGTATGGAATCTTCCCTCCCATTGTGGGGGCAAGTAGTGTGTGTACTCCGCAACTTGGCGAAGACTATGCTCAGAATCAAACACCTGATACTCCTCAGGAATCGCACCATGGCACACAGCCCAAATTGAACCAAACACAGAAATATAAAAGAGAACAGTCTTGTCCTTGGTAATTTCAAAGTTGAAAAACATATCAGGATCGACAATAGAAAGGATACCTAACACCGCTGCAAATGAACCGGAGATGAATGCAACAAGCTTCAACACAATCACAGTCTTTTCCTTTGGAAACTGATCAACATACTTAGATGCCTCTGGAACACTGAGGTTCAATCTGCGCTGGAAAATGTGATAGAGCTCATTGAATTCTCTAAACTTCCATTCAGCCAAAGGTGTATACTGCCTAGAACCAATTGAACCAGGATGCTTTCTGTACTCGTTGAAGTAACGGAAGAAGTAAAGAAGTAGGAAGTATACAACTAAGAGAGGTGAGAGTATAATATTCAGAACCGCAGCCAGCTTAAATCTCTTCTTCAACTCTTCTGATAACTCTCTTCTCCTTTGCTCCTTTAAGAAATCCTGCCGAACCTGTCCGTGCTCGTTGAAGACAAGACCAGATACACAGAGTTGCAAATTCCACTCTAAAGTCTTTGTCAAGATATTCTCCTTGTAAAATGGGATAGGTAAAGTCAAATTAAGAATCTCTCTATTGAACAAAGCAATGTAGTAGTTTTCCTTTCGCATAATTCTGTTTGCGATATCATGAGCATCAAGTCTGGATCTGGATCTTGCATCAGATACATTGGCACTGACAGCATTCTGATCCTTCAAGACTTGGATACGCCCAACGACAACCTGCCATGATATGGTTTGTAAGTCGTTATCCGAAATATCCAACAGGTAATTGTAAAAGTTGTGCACCTCATCCAAGGATTTTGAGTCCATGTAAAGTTGAGCAACTTTTAACGCTGTATATATGTAGAACATCCAAAGGAACAATCTTCTTGGGAGTCCCATTTGTGCGAAGCATTGGTCCACGACAATATCATCAAGAGCTCTCGATGTGGGCATCTTCAATTTAGAATAGTCAATGCACGACGAAAGGTACATCGCAAAAAGAACAACGAACATCAAAGTTATTAAATCAGAAATCTTCTTTAACATGATGCAATAGTAGCCACTACCCAAGTAGTAAGCGTACACATCTTGAAGAAATTGATCGAGGTTCTCCACATTAGCCCATTTCCAGAGCGCTCTCTCCTTTGGATTCAAAATACCCAGTTTAGCTCTTCTGATACGCTCCTCCTCTGCGGATACTGTGCGTGAAACGTTATGTTGCTGCTCACGCCTGTGCGATATCTGTGGTTGCTGTTGCTGAGTTACGAGAGGAGGAGGCGGAGGAGTCGATGTCGCATGTAGGGCACCCAGGAAAGGTATCGGTGTTGCCCGCGATGAGGATTGCTTAGAAGCAGGGAACGGATAAATCGACTGTGGCGTTGCACGGCCAACGTTGATGTGATTGGGGTCTGCTTGGACCATCAACGACATGGGTACTCCTTCATCATCATCATCATCTTCTTCGTCTCCATCATGAAACACGTCGTTCGAGCGATCACCGTCAAAGTGTCCCAGGAAGTGAGGCTCTGTGAGTCCATTACGAAGTAGAGTGGAGTGCTCGGTGTTGTACTGCGTGCGGTCGTCCAGACTACCTTCAGAATCACTGCTCTCGTTATCGGATTCAATGATGGAACGCTCACGCAGTCGGGATTGCTGTTGAGTTGTCTGTGACTCTTCATCTTGTGGGTAGCGGTCGGCAATGCTTGACATCTCAGGGCCAGCACTAGCAGTTTGTGAGTCGACGCCAAAGACACGCGAGAGGAACGTGTTCTGATGCTGTGTCATTTGCCCTGTGATGTTATTGAGTGTGTGTGTGTGGGGGGAGGTGGCGGGAAGGGCGCCTTGGGAAGTAGATGCGTATTCGGTCTACTGCTGTGGTCGTTACGCCGTGATCTGGGGTAGAGGATGGCAAAAATATCACTGAGCAGTAATGAGAGCACTGCCAGAAAATGTTCAGCCCAGTTGAATCGCAGCTCTGAAAGCTGATGATTGTGCTTGATTGCCGCTGAGATGGAACAAGCGCGCGTTTGTGCGATGCATGATAAGAGTGGTGTTCGGATGTAGGCTACAAATCGTGGCCCTTACCGAAAGGCCAGGCAGCGTTCATGATCTTGCCGTTTGCGCAGGAGGCCCAAGACCCACGAGGAGATATTAGATAGCTTATCAGAAAAAGAGAGATGGGAACACTGGCCTTCAAATTTGTTGCTGGACTAACCAGACATTGCTTTGCATAGACTCTCTTTTCTGAGGATCGTCGTTCTCCAGATACCTGTCAAAAGCGCGAGCGCACGCGGGAACTGAAAAGTAAACAAGCGGGAACCGTTACTCTTGGACCACAGCGGCAAATCACTCATAGAGACAGTTTATACCATAATGGCACCCTCAGCTGACCAGGAGATTGATATATTTCAAGGAGAAGTTTATTTGGTGATTGAGACTGATCTGCGCCGCATGGGAGGATGCTATCTCGATTTTGAAGCCCAAAAGCTCGTGTTGATTGAAGACACGTTGTGCCAAAGCAACGATGAGATGATGGCTGCATGCGAAAAGCTTCTCACACAGATTGATCCTACAAAGGTGATTCTTGCCTCGCGGTCTGACAGTATGGTATGTGAGTGGTTTACTCTGCAGAGCAGTGAGAGAAGCTTTAGTTATGAATTTCTCAAGTCCAAAATGTTCAGCTCTTCACTGGCCAAACGATTCATTGACGAACTTTCTGACAAAATAGGAGACCTTGAAGACCCATCAGCTTACTCTCTCCTTTCTGAGCTAAAGTTTTTGAAAGAGTTGATGATGGCTGTACGCTAATACCTTGAATTACCCTTTCTTGTTAAGGCTTCTCATTAACACTTAGGGGTAGAGAAACTGTTTTGGAGCGTTGGCACAAGTTTTGGACAGTTTGAGGATGGATGATCATTCCGTCTGCCATTACATTAAAGAAGTTCGGTATTTTACTTTGTCGGACTTTGTCTACATAGATAGAGACAGCTATTATGCCCTTGGAATATTCAACTCTTCAGCTGATCAGCACATGAAGGGTGTGGAAAGCTCAGTGTTTGATTTCATGAACATGACTGGATCCCCACTGGGATCAAAGAGGTTAAAGTCATGGTTTCTATCGCCCTTGGCCAGCTTGGAGGCTATCCATATGAGGCAGAGAACTATCTCTATTTTGATTGATCCAAGCAATTCAAGATATACGACGGAGCTTGCTCGGCTCGAGAAGGGTTTAGGAAACATTGGATCCATTTTATCATCAATCGAGACTTCCAAACCAAATGTAACCCAGTGGACCAGTTTAGAGCGCTATGTGAGATCTGGCATTGAAATTATGGGTGTCGTAAATAGCTTCAGTGATCTTCACAATACTTCACTTGGACAAAGATTGTTTGATAACGTTGATGTTCACAGATTCAAAGAACTCCTTCTTGATTTGATTACAGTTATTGATTTTGATTCTTCCCGGGAGAACAAGAAAGTCTATATAAAGGATGGTGTTGATCCACACCTTGATGAAATGAGAAAAAAATATATTGGCCTTGAACATGTCTTGCAATCATTAGCGGAGGAGCTACTTCAAGTCTATAATATGTTCACTAGCGAAGACTTCAATGCTGTTTACATTCCCCAATTGGGGTATTTAGTTTCTATTGATTTGGCTTCAGTACCAATGGTGCCTCATGGATGGGATCAAGTATTCAAGACAAGTACCACGGCATATTACAAGGAACAGCACATGACTCGAATGGATGAGGACTATGGTGACATTTACCAAATCATGGTTGATTACGAAATTGAGTTATTACATTTATTGCAAAGCAAGATTGTTGATCAAGGATTTGACAAAGTTTTATTAAAGGCTTCATCCTTATTTTCCGAATTAGATTGTTTCATCTCTTTAGCATCTGTGGCCGTGTTACATAATTTTGTGAAACCAGAATTGGTTGATGACCCCATATTATTCATTGAGAAAGGCCGCCACTTACTCGTTGAGCAAGCAGTCGATTCGTTTGTACCCAACGATACTATCGTTCCAGAAGAAACCGTGTCAGTGATTACGGGGGCTAATTCTTCAGGAAAATCAGTGTATTTATCACATGTTGGCATTATAATATTCCTCAGTCATATTGGATCCTACGTTCCGGCCTGCCGTGCCACTATTGGGGTCACCGATAAGATATTGACTCGAATTTCGACAAGAGAAGCCATTGATAAGTGTGAGAGCACTTTCTTTATTGACCTTCAAAAGATGTCGAAGTGTATGTCCATGTGTACTGAAAAAAGTATTCTACTTGTTGATGAATTTGGGAAAGGTACAGATACTATTGGAGGTCCGGCACTTCTTGGATCAATCGTCGAACAACTCTGTCATTCAAAAACTACTCCAAGGGCTATGATTACCACACATTTTCATGAGTTGTTTAAAGAAGGAATCTTGAATAAGGTTGGTAAAGTTAAGCATAGCCATATGGATGTTGTGTTCTCTAAAGATTCTGCCGAAGAGATCACATATTTGTATCAATTGAAAGATGGGTTATGTCTTAGTAGCTTTGGGATCGAGTGCGCTCAAGTGTGTGGTATACCAGCTAATATCATTCAGAGAGCTCGAGAGATTTCCCAAACCAAGGAGAATAATATTGAACAGCCTCTCGATCCATTAAAAGTGGAGAAGGCCAAGTACATTACCCGGGAGTTTTTAATTTGGGACATTCAGGATAATCTCAGCATTGATGAGCTTCGTCGGAGACTTTCACAGATTATAGAGATGACAGAATAGCTACACACAAAGGTGCTTCAAAATGATATGGCATGGTATTCATTAGATCTAAGTAAATGCAATTCAGTAGTTCAAAACTTGACAGACTTAGACAAGTTCTTTTTGATACCAGTCTTTTCACCCTCATAAGCGCCAGTCGGTTGTTGATAAACTGCTCTGACAGATTTGAGTTTCTTCTTTGCCTGCTCATATTTCTTTCTCTTCTTAACACGCGAGTTTCTGTTATCTTTCTTTCTATGCGGTGTGAGACCCTTGTTTTTAAGAATTTGATAGTTAATGGCACGCTTACCATCTTCACCAACGTTTTCAGCAACTTCAGCCAGTTTACCCTCTCTTGCCGCACGAACAGCTTGCTCATGAAGCTGTTTACGTTTGGATTTCATGGCAATCTTTGAAGTTTTGATGGAATCATAATAAGAGTCATCGAATTCATCATTGACTTCTTGAGCCTCCTGAACATCTTGTTCATCAAATGATTCATTTGCATCCAAATCAGCACCCTGGTCATCGTGTAAACCACGTTTACGTGCTTCTTCAATGAGACGTTGCTGACGCTCAAAGAGGCGTTCTCTGTATGGCAAATCTTCATCGCCTCCAAACTTGTCATCACGCTTCTTGGTTTGTTGATCAATCTTAGAAGTGTAGAAACGGAGAGTTTTCTTGCGTGATATTTTCTCTTCAGCATCAACATCAGCAATTGCTCCTTCGGCGAAGTCTTCGGATATTTGAACTGTTGGTTTCTTGAACACACGGGGTTTGGAAATATCGATTTCCATATCTTGCTGTTCTTCTCCTGACTCATCACTTTCTTCTTCTTCACTCTCGGATTCTGACTGGGAGATGACACCCTCTGGAAGACTCTCAGACGCCGAATTGAACACATCTCCATCAGAATCAGCTTCTTCCAGTTCTTCTTCGTTATTGTCACTTACCTCTTCGAGTTCCGATGCCTGTCTCCATAGTTCTTTTGTGCTAAGAATAGCTTCCATGACAGGATGCTCCTTCATAGAAAAAGGCTCCTTGTCTTTAGTCATATCTTGGAATAGAGAGAAATATGTCGTGATGGCTCCCAAATATGCTGAAAGAGCTGTAAATTTGACATTGAACACTTCACTTGAGTCTTTCTGTGAGACCAACTCGGTCAATACCGGAGTGAATTTAGAGAGCTCTCTAGTCAGTGGTATAAACTCTGGATGCGATTGTTGCAAAAATGATCTCTTTTGCTTAAAGTCCATAGACGAGAGATCACCTATCGTTTGCGTCTCTTTGGTTTCAAGAACTGCGCCCATATCGTGCTCCTTTGCACTCTTGACCCATTCCTCTTCCATCTCCTCATCAACATAATCATCCATATTCAGCTCTTCCAGATGTTTCTTTTGTAATCTCAGAGCTTCCTGTTCCAATTCACGTGCATCTTCTTCTTCTCCTTCACCATCATCTCCATAGTACGCGGCTTTAGTGCCCCACACACCCTCTTCTTGGTCATTTTCTTCGTCATATCCTTCCTCATCACCCTTCTTACCAAAAAATTCTGCGTCATCATCAGAAACATCGCTTCCAGAATCCAAATCCATAACTTCATCCTCATCACTCTCGTCTCTGGCCTCTCCTCTGATAGGGGCAGTGGCACCATCGAACAGAATTTTCTCCTTAGCTGCTGCAAAGGCATCAACATCGTCCAAGCCGTACTCCTCCTCGCCTCGCTGCTCCAATCTACTCTTCTTTGCCATCTTTTATTGGTCTGTTATCCAACTTTAACACTCTCAAAATAAACTAGACCTCATCGCCCTTCGGGGAAATTTTTTTGTCACTTTATTTAGTGGTGTAAGGATGTTTGGGGCCATACCGAGGGTCGGAATTGAGTCCGCCAAAATTTCTCTCTGATGAGCTCTTCCCCTTGTAAACAATCTGGTTGATTTGCACTGAAAGGTAGTAAAAAGAGAAAAATACCAGTAATGAGCGAAACTCCGACCTCCAGATTGGACTCATTATCAAGAAGATCATCGGGGCCATCAGCTCCGGGTTCCAAGCCGGGGCTTAAGTTCAAACCAAAAGTTGTTGCAAGAAGATCCAAAGAAGAAAGAGCAGCCGATGCGCCAACCCATGTGCCAGCTGAGAACAATAGACCTGTGCCAAGAGTACCTAGAGGCCGTGGTGGGATCAGAGGTGGCAGAGGTGGCAGAGCAATGGCCGGCACGCACATCGTTCAGGCCGGTCCACTAGCCTCTGGAAATGCCATTGGTGATGGGGGAAGACTATCAGGTAGATCGAGAACAGCAAGCCCTACCCCTGATTATCTGAGTCATTTGTTCAAGAAGGAAGTGGGTTCAAGAGATACCTCTGTCGGCCTGGGCTCTGATGATGAAGATGATTTGCGTAAGATTAACATCAACGAGGAGTATAAATTTCCTGTTGAAGAGACAGAATTGTTTCCAGTTCGTGCACCAAGAGCTAAATTAGGAGGCCAAGTTAAGAAGGAGGCTATAAGCCTATCTTCAACCACATCAACCAGAGAAAACTCTCCAGAAGTGATGGAAGTGAAGACAGAGCTCGAGGACCAAACATTGTCCTCAGTGTTGAAAGAAAGAGACGAACAATTACAAAAGAAATTGAATGAATTACAAATAAAGAATGAGGCATTAACACTGGGAACAGAAGAGGCACTCGAAAGCACACAGCGTTTAAATGATGACCATAAAGGGATTGTTGAAACCATTGAACGATTGAACAATGAACAGGACAAGTTCATCTTTTTACAATTACCAAGAGTCCTGCCTGAATTTGAAAAGGAAGAAAAGGAATCCAAAGATGTTAAAGATGAAGATATATCAATGGTGGATGATAAGCAGTCTGATTTAGAAGGTGAGGTTGCCAAATTGAGAGTACATAAGTCTGGTAAGATCACCATGAAGATTGGTAATGTGGTTATGGATGTGAGCAGAGGTTCTACTGGCGGACTACTACAGCAAGTTGTACTTATGAAAAATGGATCTTATTTGATGGGTCATTTAGAGGATAAGATTGTTGTTACTCCAAACTTTTCATAATATATAATAGCATTTCATAACGTTTCGTCGACTTCACCCTTCATTTGTAACTCCTTCCATTGCTGCGCAAGCTCCGCCATTGCTGTTGAATCCAGAGAAGCGTCCACCACATCCTTAGGTACCATGTTTTCGGAATGCTCTTTAACAGCAAATCTGCCCTTATCCGTTTCGGTCACAAGTCGTATTTCATACTTTTCTTGCTTTTCTAAATTCAATTCTGCTAATTCATGCCAAGTGTATAGTTGGGGATCAGTCTTGCGTGAGAACGGGTTAATGTCAATCAAAAACACTTTATCAAATGGCCTTGGTAAATAAACGTCAAAAACAAAGTCCTTATTAGGGAATGAGTTCAATTCTGGAAAGAAACCTTCTATGAGCCTTCTTATTGTTGGTCTCAATGCAACCAAATAGTCGTAAAAGTTCAAATCTCTCTGTGTAACACCAACAATTTGATTATCTTTAACAAACACTCTGAACTCCAGGGCTGGGTTAATGTTGAACCACTTCCTTAAGATCAACTCATATTCAATATTTTTAGAATCCGTCGATGTTGCACCATCAAAAGCAGATGAGATGTCATGCATGATGTAATTTGAGGCATTCAGGAGGAGATAAACATCTGAAGCATTCTCACACTTCATGGTATTTGTGGCCATGATCCAAACAGAGTCCCTTGGAGCAGACCAATTTAACTTCGGTGCCACAGCACCAAACTCCTTTATTACATCTTTGATCTGCTGATGTGTGTCTCTGAACTCGTCGAAGATCTCCTCTACAGGCCTCTTCAGTTTCTCTTCTTCCCCTTCATCCTCAGACTCTATTTCTTCGTCCGACCAATCAGAGTACTCACCATTGCCATCGCCCATATTCACTTCATAATGGCCGTCTCTTGGGAGATCAATACCGTCATTGGATAAGTAATCAATGAAAGCTGAAGGTAATGGCTTGATGATTTTAGCACGGGGAGTAAACTTCTTGTATTGTCTGTACCAACTAGAGAACTGACAGTTCAGGATATCCTCACGTGTAGGATTCAACTCATGAAAGATGTGCATGATTTCCACCCTAAAGCAAATCGTTTAGTTGAAAACTGGGTAGGAAGTTGAAGAAAGCTTTAAGAAAGCGATGACCTTGTCCGTACTGATATTTACGCTGACTAATGACCCTTAACTACGCAAGGTGTTAGTGCCCATATTTACGCGCGCCTGAACGTTAAACGCCACTGACTTTTTTCCAACGCGTCGGCCATTTCTGCATCAACTTCAACAAAACAGGTCGAATTACCACCAATATAACCCCCAAAAATGGTGTCCGTGTCCAATGCACAGTTTAAGAACAAGGAGAAGCCACAGGAGGTGCGCAAATCCAATATTTTAGCGGCGAAAGCCGTCGCAGACGCCATCAGGACCTCTCTGGGTCCAAAGGGTATGGACAAGATGATCAAAACAGGAAGGGGCCAGATTATCATCTCTAACGATGGTCATACGATCCTACAGCACATGGCCGTGTTGCATCCTGCTGCTAAGATGCTTGTGGACGTTTCGGGGGCACAGGATGTTGAAGCCGGTGACGGTACCACATCTGTTGTCATCCTTACCGGTGCATTATTAGGAGCTGCTGACAGGTTATTAAACAAGGGAATCCATCCCACTACAATTGCCGAGTCTTTCCAAAGAGCCGCTAAGAGATCTGTTGAAATCTTGTTGGATATGTCCACCAAGATCTCATTGAACGATCGTGACGCGTTGATCAGAGCAGCTTCCACATCTCTTTCTTCAAAGATTGTCGGCCAATACTCTCATCTCCTGGCCCCATTAGCCGTGGATTCTGTGCTTAAAGTGGTGGATCAGGACGCGACAAACGTGGACCTTAATGATATCAGGTTGATCAAGAAGGTTGGCAGTACAATCGACGACACCGCATTAGTTGATGGTGTTGTATTGACTCAAACAGTTGTCAAATCTGCTGGTGGGCCAACAAGAATTGAAAAAGCTCGTATTGCCTTGGTCCAATTCCAATTATCCCCTCCAAAGCCAGACATGGAAAACAACGTCGTCGTCAATGATTATCGTCAAATGGATAAGATCTTGAAGGAGGAAAGAGCTTACTTGTTGAACATGTGCAAGAAGATTAAGAAGGCCAAGTGTAACGTTCTTCTTATTCAAAAATCAATTTTACGTGATGCTGTTAACGATTTGTCCTTACACTTTTTATCTAAGTTGGGAATCATGGTTGTTAAGGACGTTGAGCGTGAAGAAATTGAGTTCCTTAGCAGATCTTTGGCATGTAAGCCAATCTCTGATATTGAATTATTCACTGAAGATAGATTGGGTTCTGCGGACTTGGTCGAAGAGATTGAATCTTCTGGCTCAAAAATTGTGGAAATCACTGGTGTCAAGAATGTTACAAAACCTACCGTCTCTGTTGTATGTCGTGGAGCAAACAGTATGATTTTGGATGAAACTGAGCGCTCTTTACATGATGCTCTCTGTGTGATTCGTTGTTTGGTTAAGGAGAAGGCATTGATTGCCGGTGGCGGTGCTCCAGAGATTGAAGTTTCAAGAACATTGATGAAAGAATCACGTTCATTGTCAGGAACTGAGGCATTCATTTGGAAGGAGTTTGCAGAGGCATTAGAAGTTATTCCAACCACATTGGCTGAGAATGCTGGATTGAACAGTATTAATGTTGTCACTGAATTGAGAAACAAGCACGAAAATGGTGAACGCTATGCTGGTATTTCATCTCGTCGTTTAGGTGCTACAAACACTTATGATGAACATATCCTTCAACCAGTATTAGTGTCTACTTCTGCCATTACATTGGCTGCTGAGACTGTCAAGTCCATTTTACGTATCGATGATATCACAATCAGCAGGTAAATTGGGCCCTATTTAGTCAAAATCTTGACGGCATCTTTACTAAAGACATAACTCAGCCCACTTAATACCGTAGTAGATGCAACCAAATATCCGAACAAATTGAAGCATAAGTCAACTGTGCCAATCATCGTGGGATCAATCACTTGCAATAATACAGGTTTGACAACAGCACCAGCTATGTACAACATCTGAAATCCGGTGTTGTATTTTGAGATTGTAGTTGGGTACACTTGAGCACTTGGAATACTGAAATCCCAGAATCTTAGCAAAGTCTTCGGTGGTGGCAATGATATGTAACGGTAATAAATGGCTGAGATTCCCAGCATGATATCTCTCCCAAGAATGACAACGGCCAAATACCATGGCATTCCTCCAGATTGTGCCAAACAAGCAGTGCAGATGACCATTAAGAATTTGTCAGCCATGGGGTCAATGATTGATCCCACGACAGATTTCATGTTATATCTGCGGGCTATATGACCATCCACAAAGTCTGTGATACTGGAATATACAAATAACCCAAATGACCACCAAATCTGTTCTTTAACAATCAAATAGCCAATCAGTGGTGCGGTTAATAGCCGTGTGAACGTCAAGATGTTAGGTATTGTGTAGATGTTTTCTCTCTGGGGTATCGCATACTTCAAATTTGCACGCACCTGGTCAGTAACCTTCTGTGACTTCTCTTTTACAACTTTGATACCCTGTTGAATAGACTTATTCCTTTCCTGATTGACTCGAAGTAGTGGACTCGTTGAAAAACTTCGTATTGTCACTGATGCTCTGCTTAATGGACGGGACGCTACAGTGAAGTATTTCAATTGCGCTGCTACCACTCCAAACGACCGAAGACCCAACATATTCAGCACTCGATTATCAACGCAACCCAATTTAAAGAATCAAAAGGGGGAACAGAAGAGAGTCATCCACTTGCAATTCTTCAATCAAGTTTGGCCGAACCCGGACTTGCTGACATAAGTAGTCATCCGCGAACTTCCGCGAACGCGTCTGTTGAACCTTCATCAAAGCCCAACAGTCGACCTTCAATGAGCCCTGAATCATCTTTATAAACTAACAACTTCAGGCCCTTGCTGTCAGAAGGTGCATGTTCAGAGCCCTAAACCTGCAGAAGACTATGAACGTGCTGGTATATTCAGGTCCCGGAACTACTCCGGACTCAGTCAAACACTGTTTGGAGTCGCTTAGAAGATTTCTATCTCCGTACTACGCTGTTGTTGGTGTAGATGCAAACACCATCAAGAATGAGCCATGGTCATCCAAGACTTCATTGATTGTGATCCCTGGGGGCGCTGATGTTCCTATTTGCAGAGAGTTAAATGGCCAAGGAAATCAGATTATTAGGGACTTTGTCCGTCGTGGAGGCAAATTAATGGGCTTCTGTTCTGGTGGGTACTATTCCTCTGCTCGATGTGAATTTGAGGTGGGGAATCCCCTGATGGAGGTAAGTGGGCCTCGTGAATTAAAGCTCTTTCCAGGTATTGCGAGGGGTTGTGCTTTTAAAGGTTTCCAATACGGTACTGAGATTGGTGCTAAAGTCGCTAAGGTCACTGTCAACTCTGCCTTCTTAGGTGTGGGCATTGACCGCAGTTCTCATTACTACAACGGTGGCGCTGTATTTGTTGACGCAGATCAATACGAAAATGTAACTGTTCTTGCCAATTACACGGACCCGGTGGAAGTTGATGGTGGCCAAGCTGCTGCAGTGCATTGCACCTTTGGAAAAGGTGAAGCCATTCTCACTGGCACACACCCTGAGTTTTTACCTGAATTAATGATAGGTCAGCACTCGGACAACGCAGAATATGTTCAGATAGTGAATGATCTCACGGCACATAATGAGCAGCGCCGTATGTTTCTGCGGGCTTGTCTCCAGAAATTGGGACTCAAAGTCAATGATGATGAGGTTGTAAGGCCTCGTCTGACTCCAATTCTTTTCACTTCTCCAGTTCCAGGAGCTGTTAAGCATATCGTTGATGGAATTGTGAATGAAGTTGGCCTTTCGGGTGAGAACAATGACCTTATTGTTGCCCAGAATGATACTTTCCGGCTGCATCAAGATGCTAGTGTTAGCACAGCTTCTCAATTGGACAAACAGGAAGAGTATGAAGACCCAGATAAAGCAATCAAAGAGCTTTATGTTTGTGGTGAAAATATTCCAGACCGCAAATTAACTTCATATTTTGATATCAAACAATATTTCCGTTTCCTTCAAGAGAATTATGGGTCCTTGGATACTTTCAAGGCCGGATCGGTATTGCTTTATGGAGAAGTTGTCACATCCACAAACACTTTAGCTGACAAGAACTTTAGTGTCCTGAAACATCTCCCTTCAGGGACTGTTCTTGCTGCTAGCGCCCAAGTATCTGGTCGTGGAAGAAGTGGAAATGTTTGGGTAAATCCATATGGCGTTCTTGCTTCATCGCTGATTTTAGACCTCCCATTAAGCTACACCCATGCTCCAGTGGTATTCATCCAATACCTCACAGCTTTGGCCGTTGTGGAATCCATTAAGACCATGGGTGCAGGTTATGAAGAACTTCCAATAAGAATCAAATGGCCTAATGATGTCTATGCTATGAAGCCTGAATACTTCGAAAGAGAGGTGAATGTTAATGATACAGATCCGGCTTATGTGAAGATTAGTGGTATCCTCGTCAACACAAATGTCATTAATGGAAATTACAAGTGTATTGTTGGTACTGGTATCAACTTGTTCAATTCCGCACCAACCACTTCCATTAATTCGACGATTGCTTCTTGGAATGCACTCAGAGTTAAGAGAGGATTGGAAAAATTAGAACCAATCTCTGAAGAGCAATTGCTGGCCAAGTACATGTTCTATATGGGAAAGTTCTTTGACAAGTTCAAAGCATTTGGATTCAGAGCCTTGCTTCCAACTTATTATAAGCACTGGCTTCATACGGATCAAATTGTAAGATTGCAGGATCATGGGCTTGTTAGGGCTAAGATCACTGGTATAACTGATGACTTTGGTCTCTTGGTTGCTGCAGAACTTGACTTTACAACTGGTAAACTCACTGGTAAGAAGTACAATCTTCAACCTGATGGGAACTCCTTTGACATGTTCAATGGATTAATCTCTAAAAAGGCAAACTAGCGTACAGTTTCTTGTTTATAATCTCAAATAATTGCATTAATTTTTTTTTCTTTAATTTACAAAGACCTTTTTTTAAACCATTAAAAACGCACAGATTTATAACACAGCAGCTAATCTCAATTCTTCTTTTCATCCTCGTCATCATCAAGTCCCTCTGGGGAATACTCCGGTGACTTTGGAGCTTCATAAGATGGTGACGTTGGGGAATAGGAAGGTGAGGTAGGCGAGTAAGAAGGTGAGGTTGGCGAATAAGATGGGGACGTCGGAGAATATGATGGGGATGTTGGAGAGTATGATGGTGACGTTGGTGAATAAGAAGGTGAAGTAGGTGAATAACTTGGAGAAGTTGGACTGTATGAAGGAGAGGTTGGAGAGTATGATGGAGATGTAGGTGAATAACTTGGAGAAGTTGGACTGTATGAAGGAGAGGTTGGAGAGTATGATGGAGATGTAGGTGAATAACTTGGAGAAGTTGGACTGTATGAAGGAGAGGTTGGAGAGTATGATGGAGATGTAGGACTGTATGAAGGAGAGGTTGGAGAGTATGATGGAGAGGTAGGACTGTATGAAGGAGAGGTTGGAGAGTACGATGGCGATGTTGGTGAATATGATGGCGATGTTGGCGAATAACTTGGGGATGTTGGTGAGTAAGCCGGAGATGTTGGTGAGTAAGAAGGTGAGGTTGGAGAATATGCTGGTGAGGTTGGAGAGTAAGCAGGAGAAGTTGGTCCATATCCTGGAGACGTTGCACCATATCCTGGCGATGTCGCACCACCCATAGCTGGGGATGTTGCAGAGCCATAGATACCAGCACCGAACGGAGAGGTGGCGCTGATACCTGGTGAAGTAGCAGAATAATCACCACCACTATATTCAGTGAAACCACCGTTGGTTTGTGCACCAGAATCAGCCATTGGAGAGAACATGACATCACCAGAGAAGTTAACTTGTTCATGAGCAGTGGAGCTATCATTGTCGTACTGCGTAGCACCACCATTACCATACTCAGTTCCAACATGTTCTTCAACCGGGGCATTCGACGGCAACTCTTTCAGGATACTGTCATCAACCATCACATCGAAGGCACCTGTACCGATAGGTGCAAGTTGGCCTAATATAACGTTCTCGGAAACACCGCGGCAGTCATCCAATTCAGCAGCAGCACCAGCCTCGAACAAAATCTCAACAGTCTCTTCGAAGGAACAACGCATCAAAGCACCAGTGTCGTTTCTGTTGATACCGTGACGAGTGACAGCCATCAAGTGACCACGAGATGTCATCACATCAACAAGAAGGGCCATATGTCTGTAGTTGACATAAGAACCATCAGATGCAATGACGTTGTAGACTTCCTTGTACAACGCAGCACGACCTGCCTCAATACCCAACACCTGGAGAATATCAATGAAGGAGTTGGTATAGATACGAGAAGAATCAACGCCAGGAACACACATCACATCAGCTAAGTTGACACCATCTGTTTCCAAAACCCACTCTGGAACCTTGGTGAACTTACCCGTCTCATCCGGAAGCTTACGGTCATACTTCATCATGACCACACGTGTGATATCTTGAACACCACGCAAGGTAATAGCTTCCAACATGTTCGTCTCTATTCTCTTCAACATCTGATCTTCTTCCGCTTCAGATTCTGGGTCCATGTTCTTCGGGTCACGAACAACACGACAACGGACAATCAATTTCTCAGCATTATCTTCGGACCAGATAACGAATAAATCATCTCTGAAAGTCTCCTTTATCTTCTCGCCGACTTCAGCCATTGTTAAGTCCTTATCGTTCATAGCAGCACGATCAAGCTCAATACGCAACAGCCATGGTGACTGCTTGTCCAAAGTGGCTTCAGTCTCCTCATCCGGAATTTCAAAGTGCAACTGAACCATCTCTTCATCATCTTCAATGACAGTTGATCTTGGATCAGGGTCATAGTAAATCTCGGAAGCAACAGTGACACTCTTCAGTGTTGTGTGCTCAATTGCAGATCTAACTTCTTTAGCCTTCTCCTGGTCAGAAGCATACTCTGGATCCAAGTAAACAGTCAAAGATGGTGTCTTCATGGTCTTTGCAACGTTCAAAATTTCTTTCAAACGAGGGACACCAGATGTAACCTTCTTGGAAGCAACACCCGCAAAGTGGAAAGTGTTCAATGTCATCTGTGTAGCTGGTTCACCAATAGACTGAGCAGCAACAACACCAACCATCTCACCTGGGTGAACGACAGCTCTGTGGAATTGAGCCTCAATCTCACCAAGAACCCAATTGAAGGAAACTCTGTTGAGGCGGTACTCTTGGATCACCCGACGAGCAGCCAAACGAGAACGTAGCAAGCACTGGAAGAGCGTGGTTGCATTCTCTCTGGCTTCTTGGATCAATGGGGTTTCACCACGCAAAACATAAAGTTTCTTACTCAAGTCCTTGACACTTGAAATAATTTCTTCTAAAGTTAAGTCCGAAGCCTTCGAACGGTCAAGATGGAATATCTGTTGAGAGTTCTGAATGATACGACGGATATTAACAGGCAATGGCCAGTTGTGTTCACCGTCAACAAAGACCTTTCTTAAAAACTCGCGGTCCTCAAGCAGCTGGCTATACTCTTCGTCAAGAATCAATTGCAACTCGGTATTTCCAACAATATCACGGCCAGATTCCAAAAGAGATGGCTTGATGCTGTTCTTTTCACCCATCAAGTCAATACGGTAACGTTTCTCAAAGGCAACATCTTCACCTGGAAGAGTATCAATGGTCTGTTTCTCGACGTGTCCTGCATCGAGACCGTCTTCACCGTAGATGAACTGGATAATGTTACCCAAAGAGTTTCTTGTGGTACCATCATAGTGAACCATGATGTCCTCTAAAGCCTTGACAAGACGACGTTGAATGTAACCAGTCTCAGCGGTCTTGACAGCAGTATCAATTAAACCTTCACGACCACCCATAGCGTGGAAGTAAAACTCTTGTGGGGTCAAACCTCTCAAGTAAGAGTTTTCGACAAAACCCTTGGACTCTGGAGAATAATCGTCCTTAGCGAAATGTGGCAATGTACGATCAGCGAAACCGAAAGCAATACGTTTACCTTCAACAGATTGTTGACCAACACAAGCAGACATTTGGGCGATGTTAATAAAGGAACCTTTAGAACCAGCACTAACCATCTGCTTGACGTTGTTCAAACCCTTCAAGTTCACCTCGGCCGAACGACCAGCCTTGTCACGGGCTTCGTTAAGGTAACGAATAACGTTATCTTCGAAGGATTCTCTCAAAGTCATACCGTGCTTAGCAGTCAATTTGTTCTGTTGGGCTTCAAGAGTAACTTCCTCAACCTTCTCCTTTGCAATAGCGATGGCCTCTGTGATCTCTTTCATGGTAGAAGCATCGGCAATAGTGTCACCAATTCCGATAGAGAAACCATTATGAAGTAACCAGAAGTTCACAACTTTTTGAATACTTCCGAAGAGATCAGCACAAGCTCTAGGTCCCTTTTCCCTCATGACAGTGTGAATCAAACCACCATTAGTAGCACCAACGGTCTTCTTGTCAACAACACCAAATAGAATCTGACCATCTACAATAAGCATACCATTATCCTTAGGACTGAGAAGTGTTGTTCCCTCATCAAATCTCTGAAGGTGGATACCCTTTGGAATGGCCATAGACATCATCTGTTTACCAGACCAAAGCGGCTTTGGCTTGAGGATTGTTGGGGGAGGAATAACACCATCCCATTCTGGAATCCAATAAAGAATGTTCATCATCTGATCATACTCAATGAAACTGTCACGAAGAGTCATCTTTCTGACACCACACAATGTATCCTGCACAATACCCATACACGGTTTGTTGGACTGGGGTGAAACAATCTGCAGTGGAACTGCACAAATGTTCATCAACTCAGCTCTCGTTTCTTCAGATTGAGGAACATGTAAGTTCATCTCATCACCATCGAAATCAGCATTGTATGGAGAAGTAACAGACAAGTTCAATCTGAAAGTGGAGTAGGGCATAACTTTCACTCTGTGACACATCATGGACATCTTATGAAGAGATGGTTGACGGTTGAAAAGAACTGGATCGTTATCCATCAAGTGGCGTTCCACCTTCCAACCATATTGGAGGACGATCTCACCGGCACGTTTGTTGTATCTCAAGTCAATACGATCACCAGTATCACGAATGACATATTTCGCACCTGGATGTTCGTTCGGACCATTGCGCACAAGCTCGGTCAACTTCTGAATGTTGTACGGAGTGACTGTTTCTGGATAAGTCAATGTTCTGGCAATAGATTTTGGTACACCAACCTGGTCAAGCTCCAAATTTGGATCACCCGAAATAACGGTACGTGCAGAGAAATCAACACGCTTACCCATCAAGTTACCTCTAATACGACCCTCTTTACCTTTCAAACGGGCACGGATAGACTTAATTGGACGACCAGATTTTTGAAGTGCCTGTGGTTGACCCGCAATGTCGTTATCCATATAGGTAGCGACGTGGAACTGCAACAAAGACTCAAACTCATTGATGACATGCTGGGGAGAACCATCCATCTCCAATTTCTGAACATTAATGTTGGCCTTCATGATATCCGATAATTTGTAAGTCAAGTCATCTTCACCTCTCTGAGTATCATTAAAAGAAATTGATGGGCGAACTGGAGGAGGAGGAACTGGCAAAACAGAGATGATGAGCCATTCAGGACGAGCATAGTCCTGATGGAAACCGAGCCTGCGGCAATCCTCCTTGGAAATGTGCTTAAACACCGTAAGGATCTCACTTGGTGTCAAAAGACGCTTCTCTGGCTGCTCCCCTTCTTCGGCATTGCCCTTCTTCCAAGTACCCCAAAGTTTTAAGCCATCACGACGAACAGAAGGTTGGGCATTACCACAACCGCCTCTAGAACGAATTGTTCCATCGTCTTCTGGTGGGTAGTTTGGCTCACAGATCATCTTTGTCTTACAAAGGTTCCAAACAGCGTTGAATCTTTTCTTTGGGTCTTTAATCCTTATAGCCTGTTTGAACATGTCATTGGAATCATCAAGAAGCAGTTTGCCACAGTGCATACAAACACATTCACAAACCTTTTTGATCTTGTTGATGAAACCAATGTGGAAAACTGGCTTAGCCAATTCAATGTGACCAAAGTGACCAGGACATTCATTCATGCTCTCACCGCAAGTCTGACATTTGAAGTTACGATCAATAGAACCCAATCTTGGATCGTTAAGACCACCAACTCTTGGTTTTGTTTGTGTTTCATCCATTGTCTCTGGAAACTCAATTTTGGCAACAGAAATTGCACGCTAGAAAAAATGTTAGTAAAACTTGATCAATTGTATAAAGCGGCCAGAATCAACGGAACTCACAATCTCATCTGGGGACAAAAGACCAAACTGGACTTCTTTCACTGTACGCAAAGGCGCACTCGAGTATGGGAATTGAACCATGGTGAAATGAACTTTTGTTCAGTAGATTGGACGTGATGCAAATGAAGTATAAAAATGCTGGGATTTTTTTGTAGTTTTGTAGAAGTGTGATGTAATAGAACTTTTGAAAACTCTAGTAGACCTCTGGAAGTAAAGAGACAAATATATTTGCGCCCTGGTACTGTGTGTCCTTAAACTCCTTAAAATCCAAAGGTGTGATAAAACAAGCGGAAATTCAAGCGAAAAAAAGAAGTGAAAATATTAATGAAACAGAAGCCTGTGAAGAATCAGTGAATTGTCTCTTTTCGTAACGGTCACAACTTCCAACTCCTCAATCAAGGTCGCTGATTCTCGGTCAGTTATAAGACGATGTTTGTTCGCGTTTAACAGCGGCTGGTTGATGTGAAGTCAAACAGCAAATCGACAAAGATCGGGCCAGAAGAGAGCACAGTGGGTGTGTGGTGATTGCTGAGCGGAAGATACGTCAATCCAATGGGTTTCTCCGGTAGATGAGCGCTTATCACGTCTGCTGTGCTGGGTGGCGTTGGAGAGGGAGGTGATGCGGCGGTTGTCGAACGAGTACCGAAAACAGCCGTCTGTTGTCGAGTATTCAAGCGGTCCGCGCGGGAAGTGTATCTGCTGGGAGCCTGGCGCTTAGTTGTTCCTTGGGAGGCCAGACAAGGACACCAAAGAGGCCAGAGATGTGTACGTGGAGGAGTAGCGAGAAGTGTTTTGCTGTGTTTTACCCTACGCCGTTCCTCCAATTTTTCAAAACATGAAAACCCGACGAAACCGCCCATGATTATCTCGGTTCTGATATTTACGCATACATCGTTCCCATATTTACGCGCGATCTTTTTCAAGATAATTCCCCACAATCAACAACACTACTCATGGGCTTTGAGTTTGCAAAAAGGATGCCAAATTGATATTGGTTTTATGTCTTGATAAAGGCTATATGAGCTGTGAGTCTTGTAATTAAGCGAAAAGCTTGCTGAATGCTTTTTTCTCTTTCTCTCTGCGCTGCTTCTCGCTCTTCTTCACATCTTCAATTCCCTTCAGGATGGCACCATCACCAGGTGAAAGAGCCAAAGCATCCTGGAAATCCTTGAGGGCATCATCCTCGTTCCTCAACTTTAAGTATGCAGATCCACGGCGATAGAGGGCCTTGGCTTTGGATTTGTCATCAATCTTCTCCACTCCCAATGCGTCAGTAGAAGCCTTCAACGCCTCTTGGAACTTGTTCAACTTCAAGCTTACGAGCGCAATGTTAAGATTTGTGGACACCTTAAGCTTGTACAACTCGTCTAGCTGTTCATCATTTAGGTCATCTGGGAAGTAATCTTGCAAGTAGGACGCCGTCTTTGTGTACTTGAGAAGTGCCTTTTCCAAGACACCCGCCTTAAATAGCTTGGTACCAATATCCTTCAAATGATTGATTGCCTCAAATACAGACGCTGGGTCTTCAATGTTGACAGTGTCATTGTCTGCAAGAACCTCTTCATAGACGTCACCAGTACCATCATCAGTGGCAGACACTGGCTCAACAACGTAGTCAGCCGGTAACTCACCACACTCTGCAATGACGCAAGGCTTTACCGGCTTATCTCCAGAAGAAGTTGGTGTTCTCTCAATGGCTCTCACCACTGATTTTCCGGAAATCAGACGACCAAAGACGACATGCTTACCGTTAAGATGCGGAGTAGGCACTGTGGTGATAAAGAACTGGGATCCGTTCGTGCCAGGGCCTGCATTTGCCATAGAGAGCAAGAATGGCTTATCGTGGACAAGTTCAAAGTTTTCGTCTTCGAATTTCTCGCCGTAGATAGATTCACCGCCTGTTCCATTACCCATGGTAAAATCACCTCCTTGGATCATGAAGTCCTTGATGACTCTATGAAAAGACGAACCCTTGAAGTACAAAGGCACCCCAGACTTTCCAAGACCCTTCTCACCTGTACAGAGGGCCCTGAAGTTCTCGGTAGTTTTAGGGACGATGTCAGAGAACTGCGTAACTATGTTAGTATACTACCCCGGCAGCAGCCTAGTGATGGGCTCACCAACTCACCAATTCAAACACCACCCTTCCAACTGGCTCATCACCAATGGTGATGTCAAAGAAGACCTTTGGACGTTGAGTGTCAGCCATATCCGTGCGTATTAGTGAAAGTAATCTGTAACTAACTGATCTCAGAGTGCAAGAATGTGAGGCGAGTAACGTCGATGTTAGCGTCGTTTTTTCCGGACGTCGCTGTCGATCGTATCGCGTTGTTCTCCGTATTTCGATGAGATTCTTACGAGGTGGCTCGCGGATTAATGATTCCGTTAAACGACGGGCAATAAGGGAGCTCATATTCATGACATCTATCATTTTTACTGATTATAAATATACGGAGGTTTCGTTTTAGACCAGAGAGATCGCACCTTTGTATGCGTTACTCACGCAGTCGGGGACGCCAGCTCCATCGCCGAACGACATTCCCCCAAAGGTGAGTTTACCATTGAACTCATCCTTGATGCTCTCAGCAAACTTCTCTTTGAGCGCATCGTAGCCTATATGGAATTGAGGAAGACACTGTTGGATGTCTGTGTCATCGATATAACAAGTTTCATCAAAGCGAATGCCTAGGTGTTTTTCCACTTCTCTCAGAGCGTTCCCTGTAACCTGTTCCATGTCCTTTGGTTGGCCAGACTCAGTCCAATAGTGACCACCCATCATGATCGTTAGTTTAGTGTAATCTTCACCACTATATTGTGGCTCGATCTTTGGTGATGTACCCTTTTCAAGATGCTCAGTTGTTGGAAAGAGAGGTAATGATCCCTTCTCCACATCTGAATCAAAGATGACACCAAGAATGTTATAAGGGTTGTCGTGTGCCTTTGGAACCAAGTACCCAAATCCTGTATGGTTCATCAGATGAGATGGGATATAGATGTTGACCATGTGAATGTCGATGTATGTCAATTTTGAAGCGATTGATGCTGTTGTCGTATCTGGGATGATCTTCGATAAAAGTGCAGCGCTGATAGTGGTGTGAATGTGGTCATATGCGGTTCCATTGAGCAATAGTTCGTTATTCGAGTTTCTGATCGACTCTACAGGGGTGTTAAACTTGTACTCGACATTTGGTGCATGTTCCAGAGAGTCATACAACGCGGCTGGGAATGTTTCCAGTCCACCATCAAGCGTTATCATTGGGAAACTTTTCAAGATTTGGTATAGATGTGATATCTCGTAATTATGATCGAACCGGGATCTATAGTCGTTCAAAGTCTCGGAAAGTGTCAGTGGTGGCTTGGGTTTGAAAGCCTTGGAGAGCATGGACTTGACAACTGAGCCATGTTCTTTTTCGGCTTCAAACATTGCCCTTAACGTAGTCTTGGCACTCAGCTTCTCAATATCAGCGGCATAAACCCCGTGAAAGACGGCGCTGATGATGTTTTGCGGTAGAGCCTTACCAAATCTTCTTCCCAGGAACGATGCAACGCTCTCATCTTCAAGCTCATGCTTCTTTTGGAAAGGTTCCTTAAGAAAGCCTGAGGCAAGGCCTGATCCAAGCGGGCTCAATAAGAACTTACGCAGCGAACCCAGACTGTTGGGCACCTGAACCAATTCATCCTGAGGCGAGAGCAAGTACTTCTTATTAGAGATAGATGAGGATGGGATGACTTTGATCTTGTCAGCCAACCCGAGCTTGATGAGCGTATCGGCAATAATCACGGTCCCCTCGCTTGCGCCCCTCAGTGTCCTTGGGCCCTTCTCCAATATCACAGGCACACTGTCGATTTCATGTTCTTGCGAGTGGATATACCCTCCCGCCCTCGCTGCGGACTCGTATAACGTGATGTGGACATCCGGCCTCAGCACCGAAAGAAAATGGGCAAAAGAGAGCCCCGAGACACCTGTCCCAATCACAGCAACCCTCGCACCACCTCTAACTGACATTTGCGTTCCCTGTTCTCCAGAGCTGAAGCAGAGACAAAGAGAAAGAGACAAAGAAACGGTGATGATTCCTAGCCAGCTAGTGGTGTCATCGCTTCCCGTACGAACTCAATGGTGTGCGGATGTCGTTTGCGCCGGTGCTCTGCTGATATAAGCGCTGACGCATCATATAATATGCTGCCTCGGCAAGCCTCAAGCGGGGGCGGCGAGGGGGCAACGTCCCCGGTGTGGACCCGCCTGCGGCGTGGCCGGGCCAGGCGGGGCGTAGAGTCCCAGGCGGGAACAAGCCCCGCAAATCCCGCCTAACGAGGTACCCCGCGCCCCACTAGAGTTGCTGCTGAGACTGACATAGAAAGCGGGAGCCCAGCATCAGCAGCTGCAAATGCAAATCGCCGAGGAACAACCTCTTCACCCTCTCAGCCAAGCGGTGACGGTCTCCACTTCTCCGCAATTGTACATAAGGACGCTGGCCCTCCACGCCCTGGTGTCGTTTGATCTCGCTCAGAATGCCGAACAACAAAATGCGCGTCGCTACGCTCCAACCTGGAACCACAGGGGAGAACCTGTGTGACTTCTTTTCTCCAGACGATTACCTGAATCCTAATGATGGCGGGTTTGATCCGGAGCTCTTTCAAGCTGAGCTGGGATTCCCGCCTCCAAGCGATGGCTCTTCGCTAGCTAAGCGCATGCCTCAGTCTGCCTCAGAGGGACACTCTTCTGTCTTCAGAAACGTGTATACCCGTGACAAGCTCATCTCCAAGATTCACCCTGACTATGACAACATGGTGCAGCACTTTGATCGTGCTGTTGAGCTCTTTGGTGAACGTGATTGTATTGGGACCCGCCTGGCGCAGCCTGACGGGACATTTGAACCCCACTTCACCTACCTCTCATACAACACGGTGGCCAAGCGCAGAAACTTGCTTGGTGCTGGTCTGCGTACCTTGGTTGGGAGACACGACAAGTTTATCGTCTCTATCTACTCCGCTAACCGACCAGAATGGGTCCTGGCATTACTTGCAGTCCAGGCGTACAACATGATTTACGCTGCCCTGTACGATACTTTGGGTCCCAAGACTTCAAACTACATTCTCAATCTTACCGAAGCACCTGTGATTATCTGCTCGAGAGACAAGCTGCTCAAGATTGTTAACTTGAAAAAGGACACTGGTTTGCCCCATCTCAAGTTTGTTGTTTCTATGGACCCATTGGATATCAATAAGGATTTCGGTCTCATTCAACTTGCGGAGGCACAAGGACTCAAGGTGCTAGATATCAATCAAGTTGAGGCCCTTGGAGAATTGGATCCTTTGGATGTTATAATTCCAAAGCCGGACGATGTTTATGGTATCTCTTTTACCTCGGGTACTACTGGTAACCCAAAGGGTGTCATGATCACACACAGGATGTCTGTTGCTCATTTGACCTTTTCTCTCTTTATTATCAATGCTCACATCACGAGAGGTAAACAACAAAGGGTGCTCTCTTTCCTACCATTGGCACATATCTTTGAAGTTACAAACATGTCTATGCAGCTGTTCTGTGGTTTAAGCGTAGCATTTGCACCAGACCCACATCCATCAAAGCTCATTGAAAATATGGTTATTGTTCAGCCAAACTTTGTCGCTGTTGTTCCAAGAGTGTGCACAAAGATTGAAGGTGCTTTGAAAGAGGCTATGTCTAATTCTTTCATTGGACGTCGCGTTCTTGGTGGTATTGAATCAAAGATGGCTAGAAGTACCATTGATGGACCTAAAACGGACGTCATATTAGATAAATTGTTCCTCAGACGTATTGCTAAGCGGTTGGGCTTCGGCGAGTGTAACTTGATCATTTCAGGCTCTGCCCCAATCAGTTATGAAACTGTTTCATTTTTGAGAAATACATTCAACTGTGGTTTCTCTCAAGGTTATGGAATGACTGAGTCCACATCCGGTATCTCACTCAATCATCCATGGGACACAGAAATTTCGTGTGGTCCACTGTCTATGACTACAGAATTTAGACTCAGGGACTTGCCCGAATTGAACTATAGAACCCATGATGATAATGGAAATGAAGCTGAAGAACCGAGGGGTGAATTGCTGCTTAGAGGCCCCCAGATCTTTACCTCTTACTTCAAAAGCGAGGCTGAGACAAAGAAGGCGTTCGACGATGAAGGTTGGTACAAAAGTGGTGATGTGGCAATGGTTGACAAGCAAGGTCGGGTGCATATTGTGGACCGCGTAAAGAACTTTTTCAAATTGGCGCAAGGTGAATATGTAACGCCAGAGAGAATTGAGGGTGCTTACCTGTCTGTATGTCCTTTCTTGACCCAGTTATACACTCATGGTGATGCATTCAAGACGTATCTTGTTGCCATTGCTGGTGTTGACGTGCCTGCCCTCAGATCTCATTTAAGCCGTCATGGTCTTACACAACACCTTGTGAAACTCCCTGATGCTGAACTTCTGGAGAAGTTGAACTCTTCACCGGACCTTAAAAGAGCTGTATTGCTTGATATGAACAGGGCGGTGGAAAACGAAGGGTTGCAGGGTTTCGAGAAGTTGCACAATATCAAGATTATGATTGAACCCTTGAAGATTGAAGATGACGTTATTACACCAACTCTCAAGATCAAAAGAAACCTTGCCGCTAAGTTTTTCCAGAAGGAGTTTGATCAGATGTATTCAGAGGGCTCGTTGATCAAGAATAAGCTGTGAAGACTTTAGTTTTGTCTAGAATAGATTTAAACTGTACATTTACGAACTAACTGGAGCTACAAGTAGAAATAATCACTTAAGTCTATGAATTTTTTCATCTATAACTTTTACTGTGAGTCTGTTATACACTCTCTTAAGATGTACAGAGAATAGAGAGCGCAAGCAAAGAATCAATGGAGAGTGACACAGAACGTACCAGCAGGTCTTATGCCCATGGCATGACTTAGCCTAAGGAAGAAGATCTCACCACAGGAAATACCTAGGACAACAGCGAAGAAATACGTGAGGATAAAACTCATCACTGCCAACATGAGAGCATAACCAACCATAGTGGAGACAAATACAATGATAAGCCTTATCAAATCTCTGTATAGTGACTGAGGTGTAAAATGCAAGAACTTTGCTAGCACACTTCTATCAGTGGTTTCACCCTTCACGAGTGAGCTGGAAGCTTCCACAGTTGTGTTAGGGCCACAGCACTTGATCTCATCATCTTCCTCCGTGGTGGTTTCGTCATCATCTTTTAGACGAGTCTCGACAAAAACTCTCTGTTCAATGTATGCGCCGAGGAAAGATAGTCCTCTAAAAAAGAAAGCAGAGAAGAAAAGAATGCAGAATATGCCAAATGCAGCACCACCAGAAGCAGCAGTCAATGTCTTAAACACCACTGGATAGCCCTTATAATCAGTTTTAAGGTAGTAATTCATGCTCATGCTCATGCTCATGGAGTCAGAAGTTGATGTGGCTTGGGACATATCCATGGTTGAAGAAGTACTGCTTCCCATCACCATGTCCATTGTGGAGGAGCTACCGCTCATTATCATTGTCGCACTTGACGTAGGTGTGGTCATTGTCGTGGTAGATCCCGATCCCATCATCATCTTTGCGATCCTGGTTATGTCTGTGAGGCTTGTGTTGAGTGTGGCAAGTCAGCAATGGAGCCAATTCTCGAGTGGAAGTCGAATCTTGAGTGGATTTATATGCCCAGTGAATATGTAGCCATCTCAGATTTAACAAAGCTGCAAACACCTGATTGGCATTTTAAGTGCTCGTTTTACACACCCTGTGCTCATGCAGTCCGGATTTGGGAAAAAGTGCTCATTACTCTGATCACGTGATATTACAGCTGACCTGCCAGACTTCACCGGGCGAGTTCTAAACGCGACGCGTCAAATTTCGCGCATCGCGACACGAAAAACTTCCCGATTCGTTTTCGTTTCGCGCGTTTGGTTTCAGTTTTGCTGACAGGCACACATCTCTCCTTCTTCTTCTTCTTCCTCTTCTTCTTCTTCTTATCCTTCTTCTTCTTAGTTAGACATCAAAATCTCTACCATCAAGAAGGGGCCATTACATCTCGCTGAAGATGGCTGATAACCGTTCACCAACCTCCACTGCAACAATGACAACCACAGAGCCCGACGACATGGCCTCCTACTCTCAGGACACCGAAGGCACCTCTGCCCACTCGTCGCCTGAGCATTACCGCGGGGAGGTGGACGGTGCTGCCGAAGGACTTGAGTGGTATGAGGCTAAGACACCTCAATTGGAGCATCACAGTGAATTCAATTACCAAGAAGAGTCCCCAGATTTGGGCCTCCTTCATTCGGATTTTTCACAATCCTATTCACTTCGAGATCATGCAACTTTTGTCAGGAAATCCGTGGTCCTATCGGACTCTATGGCCTCCATGGCGCTAAAGGATATCGGTAGTGCTCAGGGTGAGAGTAGCGAGAGAACTACGCAGCTTGCAATGACAAACTCTCCGTCATTCTCCGCCCTTGGCCACATACTGGAGCGCAAGGAAGCCAAATTCCTGAAAAAGCCTTTGGTAACACCAATCATCGAACAGGATGAAGGCTTACCGTCATCTCCTAATTACACCGAAGTGGTAGATGAGTCACCAAATCTCATACAGTTCGATGATGATTCACCTTCGATTGAACCACCTCATGAGATCCTCAACAGCTTCACGCCAACGAACGCGGCTGCAGACATCTTCAAGACACCGGATGTTCCACAGTCACAGATATTCCCTCATCAGCAGTACAGATCGATTATCGACAATATTGAGATCTCGTCAGCCCTTGTGCCTGTTTCCCCGCAGACCGCCGTTGCTACCCCAGCTCCAGCTCCAGCTGCGGGCCCTCATTCCGCTCTATCTTCAACTCCAATTGTGAAGAAGCCAATTGTACAGGAAGTGGAAGAAATCAAGCCACAGCCGTTACCAAAATCCCAAAAATCTGCATTGTTCTCTCAACAGTATAGTCAGAGATCTTCGTCAATGCCGGTTCTGGCAAATGATAAGAAGGATGTAAAGGAAAAGAGACGTTCTTTCCTAGGCTTCTTCCGGAACAGACGTTCTGTGTCTTCATCAACAGTCCCTCAGACACTGCCTCCAATTCCACCTTCTAAACCTCTGAAGACCTCCAAATCTTTCACTATTCCTAAGGCTCCGTCTCTAGCGGTTACGGAACCACAAGCACAACGTTCTACATCCTCTAATTCCTTGTTCTCTGCATTCAAGCTCAGAAAGTCAAAGTCAGTGATTCTGAGTGAACAAACAAATGTACCACCAACTATCAATATTATATCTCCTAAGGAGACTAATTTGGAGGAACAAGAACGAAGCGACTCAGAAGACGACTTCTCTGTGTCTTCTGATGGCTTCAACGAAGACTTCAACAACTTAGAAGTGGAAGAGGAGCCGATTGTTGAATCCACAGGACCTCCAACAGCTGTCTTACCGGCTCAACCTAAGGATAACCGGCTTTCACAAATTTCACAAGGATCAACTCGTCATTCTCTCATTTCACAAGGTGAAACAATATTCCCAAAGAACTTGTCTGCTCAAGAGGTTGAATCAATTATCTCGTTGGAGCGGAACCGTTCATTCTCTCGTCAATCCTTGGTTTCCAACAGGCAATCATTGGTTTCCATTGAACATGCCATTTCAAGAAGGTCTTCATTGGATAATAGCATTCAGGTGAGTCCAGAATTCCAATCTCCAGAGTATGGGTCAAATTACCTCACTGGAGATTATGACGACCAAGAGAATGAAGAAGAACTGTTTAATATTGAAGAGTTTTCACAAGGATTACAGCTAAACGATCACGAAGAGGATGAACACGAGGAGGATCTCTCCTCTCAATTTGCAGAGTTCGCAGAATATATTGACTTTGGTGGTGCGCTGAATCTAGATTTGGATCTTGGATTCGATATGGAAATTAATAGATCGCCATTATCTCAGCCTGCACTAATAAACTCCCCCTCACTGTTTGAAGAAGAGTATACTTCTTCATCAGTTGTGGAATCTCCAGCGATGAACAAATCGCCTTTGTCTTCCCCTTTCCTGCAGCAGTCAGCTTATGTTTCGCCCCAGCTACAGCGTCCTGTTTCAATGTCATTCCGTGGACTCAAGGCACCAGCTTTTAACGTCATTCACTCTTCTGAATCCTGTGATTCGATGCCTTCAGACTCTTCAGTGGCTTCTACTGAGCAGGAGGTCAGAAAGGTGGTATTCTCAAGTAAGGTCACGCTATTTGATGTGTACGCTGAGGATGAGTACGACAGAAAGCCAGACATTGCAACATGTAACCAATTGACACCACAGTTGGCTATGAACATACGAAAGGAGTTGAATGCCTTGAAGAGCGAAATGGAGGTACATGAGGACTCTAAATGTTACACGCATTTCTTTTAATTTCGCTGTTTTCCCTGCTGTATTTCTTTGCTCAGTTATTGTTGTTGTTGTTGTTGTTCATTGTGTCCATGCTGTGCGTGGGCTTCGCATATCTTTTACGTTATATTTACTTCATAAGACTATTGTCACATGTTTTTTAACTCGCTGTAGATGCATATAGAAAACTTTACTCGAAGGACTCGAATCTGAGATCCCAGTTGATCTTTGGTCCAAGTTTTGGTAAAACCTCTGCAACACTCTGGACATCCTTGTCACCTCTACCTGAGATGTTAATAATGATGTGCTGGTCCTTGGTCATTGTCTTTGCCAACTCAACACCACCGTATACCGCGTGAGAGGACTCCAAAGCTGGAATGATACCCTCCAACTGGGAAAGAAGTCTGAAACCCTCCAAAGCTTGAGCATCAGTGGCGGCAGAGAATTGGGCACGGCCAGAGGCCTTCCAAGCTGCGAGTTCAGGACCAACACCCGGATAGTCCAAACCAGCAGAGACAGAGTGAGTATCGTGAACTTGACCATCAGTGTCCTGGAGAACATAAGTCTTCACACCGTGGAAGACACCAGGCTCACCAACAGTTAAGGTAGCGGAGTGAATGCCAGTGTCAATACCGTCACCACCGGCCTCAATACCAACAAGCTTTACTGAAAGATCGTGCTCAAATGGAGAGAAGAGACCAGTAGAGTTTGAACCACCGCCGACACAAGCAACTACAGCATCTGGAAGTCGGCCCTCATTGAGCTTCTGGAATTGTTCCTTAGCCTCCTTACCAATTACGGACTGGAAGGTACGAACCAATGTTGGGTAAGGGTGTGGACCAATCGCAGAACCAACGACGTAGTGAGTTGTCTCCAAATTAGTGACCCAGTTTCTAAAGGCTTCTGAAGTGGCATCTCTTAATGTCTTTGTACCATTTGTGACAGCGACAACTTCAGCACCCAGGATACGCATACGGAAAACGTTGAGAGCCTGACGACGAACATCCTCAGCACCCATGAATACCTTACACTTCAAGCCAAACTTAGCACATGCCGTAGCAGTAGCAACACCGTGCTGACCAGCACCTGTCTCTGCGATAATCTCGTTCTTTCCCAAGCGCTTTGCAATAAGGACTTGAGCCAAAGCGTTGTTGATCTTGTGAGAGCCGGTATGGTTCAGGTCTTCACGCTTAAGCCAGATCTGTGCACCACCAGCATGCTCAGTAAGTCTCTCGGCCTTGTGGAAGGAAGATGGACGGCCAATGTAGGAGTAAAGGCTATGGAACTCGTCCCAGAAAGTTGGGTCGGCAACAGCTTCTTCAAATGCCCTTTCTAACTCTCTCAAACAAGCATGCAAAGCTTCTGGAACGTACTGACCTCCAAATTCACCAAAACGTGGAGAAAACTTGTGTTGTTCTTCGAAGGCTGCAATCTCTTTCTTCTCAAATGGCTTAGCGCTCACCTTCTGCTTTTTTTGCTGTGGCTCTTGGGAATCAGTGTTTTCCAGGATACTCTGAACGTACTTCTTGGCAGCACTTGCACGCTCACCAGGAGCACTCTCACCAATAGTAGTCACTACCTTAGAACCAATAACAACCCCGTCAGCTAATTCACCAACGGTAAGGAAGTGTTCACGGGTGGAAACACCAAAACCAACAGCCAGTGGGGTGTCACCGGTGAACTTTCTCACACGGGAGACCAAATCCGAGAGACCAGAAGAAACACTTGAAGAAGCACCAGTAGTACCCATTTTAGAGACAACGTAAATGAAGGAATCAGAGATCTCACTCAACAGTTTAAGTCTCTCATCGGTCGTAGATGGAGCCACAAGTGGAATGTATGACAAGTCAGCCTGTGAACACAAACCTCTAAACTTGAGAGCTTCTTCAGGTGGCAAATCAACCACAATAAATCCATTAGCGCCAGCCTCCTTGGCTTCAGAGATCATCTTCTCCTCACCATAATGAAGTATAGGGTTGTAGTATCCCATCAAAATGATGGGGACAGTGACTCCCTTAGCACGGGCCTCTTTGACGAGCTCTAAACATTTACCAGTGGTCACGCCGTTGTTCAAAGCAGTTGTGTTGGCAACTTGGATAGTTGGACCATCTGCAATTGGATCAGAAAATGGCAATCCCAGTTCGATTATGTCGACTCCACCCTCTTGGAAACCCTGGAGAATCGGCACTGTGTCTTCAATGGACGGATAACCTGCCGTAATGAATGTGAGAAGAGCCTTACGGCCTTCCTGTGCGCACTGTGCAAACGTGTCTCTCAGCTGTGCACTCATTTTCTATTTTGTTTTAATCCTATAAAGTAATGGAGAAGATCTGGCAAACGTCGGGCATTTTTCACTTTTTGAGTCACCAGAATCTCGATAATGAGATGTTCGGATGTTCGTTAGGCGCCATATAAGTATGCGTCACCGCGCGCTAATCTACAGACACTTCATTGCTTTTAGCCCTTTCAGTCATGGAGTAATGTATACAGAGTATGGAATGAACAACAAATCCAGTTATTTTCCTTTTTTCAATCCGAGATATAGTTGTCCAAGTTCTGGATGAGCTCGTAGTAGAATGCAGTGCCCTCGATATGCGCATCCAACTGAACTCTTTCATCAATAGCGTGGGCATTGACTCGGCCGGACTGCTTTACCGGACTAAATCTATAGATATTCTTGGTCAAGTTCCAGTAGTGCTTAGTATCAGTGTTTCCAGTCATACAGCTTGGGGCAACAAAGATCTCAGAATCAACATCTGGGGAGAATGAGTCATCGTACACAGCGAAGTCTTCAAAAACGTGCTTGATGGTACCGGTCAATACGTCCCAAGTTGGGTTTCCAGTGACCGGAGTAGCCGGTGCTGGGTCCAAATCGCTGTCGGAAGAGATCTCAAAGTTTCCAGCGGCGGATAATTGCTTGATCTCTTTTTCGAAAGCAGTAATTCCCAAACCGTGAGCCTCGGCTACTTCTGAAACGACATTGATAACGTGCTGTTTCACTTCATCAACAGAAGACTCGTAGCTTACACGGTGGTTAACTCTCAAGATAACCTCTTCAGGCAAAGCATTGATCTTGACGCCACCCTTGATAATGTCCAATGCTCTGGTGGTAGATATCAGCACTCTCTGAACGTTATCCTGGGCCAAAGTCTCTAGCAGTTTCTCCTTCAACTCAGGCTTGTCCATGTTCAATATCTGGTATCTCATTTCTGGATCCATACTCTTCGAATATTTAGCTTGACACTGGAGGGTCTGGAAGTATGGGTTAATTGGAGTGACGTCTAATGGATACAAAGTCTTCTCCAAAGCAACAGCAACTTCACCAATCATACCAATAGAAGTGTGGGGTGGTGGCACAGAACTGTGGCCACCTGGGGTGGTCAACTTAATGTCAATATCAACGTATCCCTTCTCTCCGGTAGAGGGGAATGCGAAACGGGAACCACCAAAGTCAGCGATACCGAGGCCACCCTCATCAACAATCATCAGCAGGGAATCCGGTCCGAATTTTTTCAGCAAGAAGTCCTTAATATGTGCAGCACCGTAGTATCCACTAATCTCCTCGTCAAAACCAAAGGCCAAGACAATGGTTCTCTTTGGAACGTACCCGGATTCCAAAAGCTGTTCAAGAGCCTCGTAGATACTCACGACGTTGTTCTTACAGTCACTAGAGCCTCTACCCCAAAGCCATTCGCCATCAAAGTATCCTTCAAATGGAGAGTGGGTCCATCTAGGAATTGTCTCTTCTGGAATTGGGACCACATCTTGGTGGCCGGCAAGAAGCAATGGCTTGAGAGTTTTATCAGTACCCTCGATGGTGTAAACCAACCCATGAGTATTCACATGGTCCAGCTTTGCAATCTTATGCAAAGTTGGGAAGGTCTTCTTCCAATAAGCCTCAAGCTCATAGAAGACATCCCATCTAGAATCTTCACCTACCGGACCGAGGTCATCGAAACTTGGAGTGTAAACTCTGACTGCACCAGCCCATACATCCAAAGAGTAGTTTCTGTATTCAGGGGTCTTAAACCTGGAAATATCTGGAATGTCTGAAACAGGAGGAATTAGCTTGGAGGCTACTGGGCACACTTCAGAGGTGTTGATTAGTTCATTCAACTCTGCCTCAGACAAAGAGAGTGATTTCTCAGACCACTGAAAATGAGAGAAAACGCCGATAACAGAGAGAGATAAAGCGAGGGCGGCCATCTTGCCCAAGGACATTAAGCCGCTACTCACCGGCTTGTTTGCAGCTTTTTGGTCATGCAATGGAAGTCCAACCATATTTGTAGAACTTTCAATGTTAGAACAATGACTTCTGCTTCTCCAAATCGTTTGGAGATAAGGAAAAGTTTGTTTTATAGCCGTGGACATATGCATTTCCTATAGATCTCAAATCTGCCCGGAGAAACTCCGAATATGGATTTAATCCCGACGAAGATCAAGGAGCAGGCTGAATATCGGGCCAGCTGTAATGCGCCACAATTTCGCCGCCCCTGCCTGAGTTTTAAGCATTACCTATTCATTATTTCGTTAAAAATCGTAAAGAATTAACCAAACCCCTTGACCCTTCTCTTTTTTTTCCTCTGAGATAACTGGGACTGTCTCTGCGACAACTTCTGTGAAGAATGCTTCTGTGACATTCTTTGCGATGGTCTCATCAGAGTTGATTGAGATAATGGAGGTTGGCTTTGCGTGATGTTAATGATAGGCTGTGAAGGAGCAATTACTTCCTCCAAGTCTCTTCGTGTATGTCGCTCGTCCTCGTGGTCCGAGTCAACATCATAGTCTCTATCCCACTTTGACAAGATGTCGCTTAGTCCCCTTGACAATTCACTCTGAGCCTCCATTAGCCTTCTCTGCTCTTTTTCCTCATCCTGCACGAGCGACAGTGATAGTCCCATATCCCTAACCGCGTCTCTGGTAGCGTCCTTATCCCGCCACATCATATGTATCTTGTCATAAAACTCTACTAGTGTTCCCGCTTTCTCTCCAAGAATTAGCTGTGAAAGAGACTTGAAGTCTTTGAAATCTAGTCCTTGAGATTCACAATATTCAGATAGCTGAGAGAGCATCTCATCAAACTCCTCAAACGATTCAAACTGATCAATAGGTGGAGCAGCTCTCAGCAAATTCGTTGGAATGTATTCATTCTCTTTTCTCAAATCTAGCTTTGATGCATACTCTTGAAAGGCAATCGAATCATCAACATCTTCAGCAGCAGTTTCTTTTCCGTCGAAGAGGCTATCAATTGTAGAGTTGGTGTGCTTAGCCTCTCGAACAGGACGTGATTTTAGTTGATTAGCTTTCTTGATCTTCTTGAAGGATGAGGCCTTCATGTCAGAAAGAATAAATCTCGAGAGCCGTAAATCCTTGGACAGACGTAGTAAGGCAATATTTGTATTTTCGGTGTTGTCTTCTTGCAAATCTGCCTCGTCATCATTTCCAGGCTCTGTAACCATCAAGCAAAGACCTTGGACAGGAGTCCAGGTATCAAATTCGAGAAGTATTGGGTCTCTCAGCATTTTAGGAAGATCACTCACTATTGAAAACTGGAATAATAACACCATCGGATTTGATGGTGAATAAATCACCACAATCTCCTGCTCTTGAAGAGTCTTTACATTCATCTGTAATGTCGGATCGTGGGAATCAAGCGAATGTTTCCAGGAGAGGATTCTCTTAAATTTTTCTTGCGTGTCCACCCAAATCAACTCATGTGAAGTTAAAAGGAATGCATATCTGTCATTTGAAGGCCACCTCTTGTAATCCCGAGCTTCGGACCATTTATGGAATGCAATAACATCCTGGCAAGTTGCAGCATCATATTCAATAACATTCAGGTACTTTCTCCCGACAACAATAATCTTTTCTTGAGTTTCTGACCAGCAAATTCTCTTAAACCTTGATATCTCTTCCGGGATGTTGATTCTTCCTTCATGGGTCATATGGATGCTTGTCTTCTGCTTGGCTATTTGGAAGATCCCCCATTTCCCCTTAATTCCAATTATTGCAAGTAATCTGGGCTCATGTGGACAGTTTGCGAAATGGGATATCTCTTCACCGAAGGTCTCATTCGATATAGAGTACAGTTTCTCCAATGAAATCCTGTTGAAATCAAAGTCTAATGACGCTTCAATGATGAGGCATTCCTTGGACGTCCGTACCAAGATCATGTTAGACAATATTGGATTTTCTGAACTCTTCTTTAATATTTCTACCTGTCTGATTGGATGGTCCAAGCTAATGGATACACCATCACCCAGTGTTGGGACATCGGCATTGATCTCATCACCATCACTTAACGTTAAATGCTCATTCTTCCTTGCAGTATATCTAACAACCAGCTTGTTGCAGGAATCACCAGTACAATAAGCACAAATCTCAGCTTCTTCTGTAACTCCCCTTTTGGAGGTCTTCAATGTTCCGATATCGATTAGCTGGCCAACAGCAGGATCATAAACAATTGGATCATCCTCAACCAGTTCATCATCTTCGTGACGGATCTCATCCAAGACACCTTTGGGTATTCCTGAAAATGAATCGGGCTGATACAGTTTCCAATTTTTATATTTGTCCGGGTTTACACTTTCTTCTCCAATTTGGCTCGGTACCAATACGCTTTCAGAGTTTCTGATGACTTGCAATGCAACTCCTCCATCTCTCTCTTTGGCGAACACCCAAGGCTGGTCCTCGTCAAACTGCGGTAAATGCAGAGCTGGGCCTTGAACTCCAGGGAGAAGTCTGATTCCGAGTCCCTTCTTCTGTGGGAACATTACCTCGCCTTTGCGTAGAATATATATCATCTTCTATCAGAAGAGAGAGAAGCAGAGAGAAGTGCTTTTCCAGTATGTTTGTGGTGTTCGGATGTGTTTTTAATATACGGTACGCGCACTTGCCTCCGTTTACCACCTGGTTAACCAACATGGCGCCATAAAAGAGAGCCTATTGCAGACAGCATCGACAATAGTTTTGGTATATATTATTCAATAATGCAAGTCTAGATGCGACCCGGATAAGTATCTAACCGCGGATTGAATAAATCCCATAGTTAATATCAACTTTATTTGTCCTCAAATCCTTAAGTACGTTAAACTAAAGCTCAAAAACCATTAGATACTATGAGAAATAATGTCAACTGGTCTATCTCTCCGAAATCGTTTTCAATTTGCTTCGTTTCATTGGTTTAAGGAATGCAGCATCGGAGTGCATGTAGTGTATGGAAAGAGTGTGCAACACCTCCCATACAGATGAAGTGAGACCTAACTCATTTCTAAGTGTCATTCCTGTAGGAAACACTCTATCTATTTTCATATGATGACTTTGAGCCTTATTTTATTTATACTACAACTAAAAAACATGAGATTTGGGGAATATTCTCAGAAAATGAGTATTGACGTTCTAAGGCTAAAACACACATCTTTGTTAATCGGCTCTTTACTTATTTTGATGCCTTAAAAAGTCGAAGTGCTAGTCACTTGATGGGAGTCAAGAAAAGACCATATAACAGCATGCATTTTAAGAGTTCTATTGAGTAGCTCATGCCCGTAGTTGTGGAAAAGTATGAATTTATTCATGGGGATGGTGTAAGGATGCTTCTGGACACCCCTGCAAGATATATTAAAGTCCAAAATACTTAGAGATTGTGCCGCCTTATAAATTTGATATGTTGACGCTAGACATTAATATGTAGGTAACGAGGTGATCTGTGCATGTATATATCGAGGTGCTCACTATGTGAGAGTGATTATTTCGGGTTGGATTTTTCCAATAGTGCGCTCTTTAGATGTGGAATCTGTAATCTCAGCCATAAAAGTAGTCGGATAGACCTAATCTCCAACATTGCAGTTGAGAACCACTTCCTTGCCCAACGACTGCGAAGAGATCGAATGCAGTCTTAACCCTATGTAGTTTTAGTCGGAATGGCATTTGGGGTAATGAGAACGCGCCTGACCTAACCAAATTTTGGTATTCGGTTGTTATCGACCGTCTGGGGACCTCATTCTCGCGCTTCTGAAACTTCGCGTATTAGCTTAGCATGATCTCCTGTGGATGCATACTGTCTTGCTTGGGAAGATATATTTGCAAATGACTGAGTTGTAAGCTGACAGTTGAAAGATGTGGACGACGCGATGCGTATAGCGTGTCACGTGCTATAGTATTCTCTAAAATTTCCTTGTTCGAGATGTATTACATAATCAGTGTTAAAGAGCTTTGACCCTTACGGGTGTAATCGAGTACAGCGGATAGTGTCCCTATATTTATTCGAAATTGTTCACATAGTCATTTCCACTGTCGGTGTCAGCTACATTAGTGGCATCTATTGTGTGGCAGATCTTCTATGAATGTGTTTACAGCTTCCCAAACAATCCAACGCCAAATATGACTCCTTTAGGTACACCAGCATAGGCCTGCGTTAAGTCAGCCCAACATGCACGCACGGAACTCGGGCCTCAATGTATACCGAACCAATTGAAAGTTAAAAGCTCGGAACACCGTCCAGTGGGGGGGGTCGAGTGACAGAAGATGGAATACACCGCCTTGTGCTTTTTATGATTGAAGAGAGATTAAATCGTGAAATTGTTGGTTCTTGAATCAAAAAACCGAGGCTGCCATGATCGGGGAAGCTCTTCCCCACAATTTGGCACAATACACGCGGGGAGGTCACCCTCTGCTATATAACTGATGAATTCCGCCTCTTAAGTTAAACTGATTTCTTGATGGATTGATTGATATATAAGTAACCCACATCTTTTAACTATGGGTCCAATCTCCAAGGCCGAGTCTCTCGAGATCCTCGACACCTACCGTTTCAGAGTGGGTCCTCTCAAGAACTCTGATATAGCAGTCCCTGTTACCAACTCTTCTAAGCCAGGCCATTCCCCAATCTACCGCAATTCTGCAATTGGTGATGGACCACTGTGGAAGACCATTCATCCTCGTTTGGATAACTTGGACACTCTTTTCAGACACGCAGTGAACTTGTACGGGGACCAGGATGCATTTGGGTACCGTAAGTTTAACAACTCGATTAAGGGAAAGTTTGACAATTTCTACACTTTCATGAATTACAATCAAGTCTTGGAGTTGCGTGATAAGCTGTCTTCGGGCCTTGTCTACCTTGTCACTACTAATGAGAAGTTTGTTCGTACGGAAGAGAACTACAAGAATGACCATCCTGCCTTTGTTGTCTCACTTTACTCTGAGAATAGGTGGGAATGGCTTCTTACTGATTTGGCCTGCTCCTCTGTATCACTTCCGAGTACAGTGCTGTATGACACTTTGGGACCAGATGCTAGTCGATACATCTTAGAGTTGACCAACTCCCCTATTTGCTTCCTCTCTGGTCCGAAGATCGCGTCAGTGCTTAATCTGAAACGTGATGGTTACTTGCCTGACATGTTAATTATAGTCTCGTTTGATACTTTTGGATCTGTCTTGCAAACTCGAGCAAAGAATCTTGGCGTTGAATTGATTCATTTTGATACTTTGATCCAGATTGGCGAATCTCACATGTTACATGATTTCAATCTACCAACTCCAGATACTGTTCATACCATCTGCTTTACCTCAGGAACAACAGGTCTGCCAAAGGGAGTTGTCTTAACCCATGAGAATACGGTTGCTCAGGGTGTTTTTGTGCTTTGTGCCCGTGAGAGACAATCTTCAAGTCTACATAAGAAGCACCATGACTACGCATATAACAAGGACGATAATGGTGATCAATTGAGGCATATGTGCGTCTTACCATTAGCGCATATCTATGAGCGTGGTTCGGTATCATACATGATGACCAATGGCGTTGCGATTGGATTTCCTTCAAACGGCATGATGGGATTGTTTGATGATTGGAGATGCCTCAGACCTCATCATGTTGGTTCTGTTCCAAGAGTTTGGAATAGAATTGAAGGTATTATCAAGCAAATGCTTAGCGAGTACAATCTAAATCACGAAAATGTTCCTGAGGTGGATTTGCTGCTGTTGAGAAACAAGATCAGGTCTCATTTCGGGTTGGATAGACTCAGAGATGCTATTAGTGGGTCAGCCCCATTAGCCAGAGATACCGTCCAATTTTTGGAGAAATGGCTTTGTTGTGGATTCAACCAAGGTTATGGTACTACCGAAACTTATTCTGGTATGAGTTGTGCTAATCCGTTCCATCCTGGCCTGGTTCCTAGTGCTGTTGGTGCTGTTGGTGTCACTTGTGATGTGAGACTTAAGGATTGTCCAGACTTGAACTATTTGCACACTGACAAGCCACACGCAAGAGGCGAGCTGCTTATCAGAGGCCATCAGGTTTTCAAAGGTTATTACAAGCGTCCAGACTTGGCCAAGTCAACTTTTGATGAGGATGGCTTCTATTTCACTGGTGATATTGCTGCCCTGGATGGTAATGGAAACATTTACATCATTGACCGTGTCAAAAACTTCTTCAAGCTAGCTCAAGGTGAGTTCGTCACTCCAGAGAGAATTGAAAACATATACTTGGCCAACTCAAGCCTAGTTCAACAGATCTTCGTTCATGGTAACTCGTTGAAGAACTACCTCGTTGGAGTTGTTGGTATCAACCCAGAGACGTTTGCTGAGTTCTTGAAGTCTGAGGGTATTGATGTTTCTCCTGAAGAGATGGTAAAGTTTTTTGCAGACCCAAGAGTCAAGAAGCGTGTCATCCATGAAATCAACAAACACGTGAGCCATTCTGGACTCCAAGGCTTTGAAAAGCTACACAACGTCCACTTGGCGCTCGAGCCCTTCACCATCAAGGACGACGTTCTCACCCCAACCCTGAAGATCAAGAGAGAGGTCGCCAGAACCAAGTTCAAAGAGGTACTAGCCAATCTGTATGAGGAGGGAAGCTTGTATAAGCCTTCTAAAGCGTAGCGTAGGATAAACGAAATACATGCACACTTATATCGAAACTTTGTTTGCGTTAGTAGAGATGGTGGGGCCACACAAAATGCGGGGCAAGGAATGTGTCATTCCTTGTCGACATCGGCAACTAAAACCGATTGAACCTCGAGTCTCGATACAATCTTTATGAGTTAATTACAAAATAGGACAAATGCGTCCCCTCCCCAAGATTTATCCTTGAACCCAGCGAAACTCTGGGGGGTCCCCCGACTGGTATCGGCAAGTCACGTTGTGGTCAGCTTAAAGCGTCTTTTGCCTTTGAGGGTAATGTGCGCGAGGGGATGAGAAGGGGGGTGCCTGTCTCAATAATTTATAAATGCTGGTTACCACCGTATTTTCATCCATTTCTTTGTCATCTGTTTACTGTACACTTTGACAATGGACAATATCACAGCGCTCAATAGTCTGAGGGACCGCTTCCCCATCGAAAATTTGTACCGGTGTACTACTGTCCCGAGTTCCCAGGAACCGGGCTACTCTTCCATCTTCCGAAATGCAGCCTCTCCTGACGAGCTCATTGGAAACCTTGGGCCCGGACTCTCCACTCTACATGAACTCTTTGATAATGCTGTGTCCTTGTTCCCAGACAGCGACTGTTTGGGTGAGCGCAAGAGGCATCGCGACGGCTCCAAGGACAGCTTCTACACCTATCAGTCCTACTCCCATGTGGACAAACGTCGTGTTGCGGTGGCATCTGGCTTGATCCAGCTTGTAATTGGCCATCACAACTTCCAGTCGACTCCATTAACGGTGGATACTAATGGAAAACCAAAGTTCGTCGTCAGCGTCTCCGGTGCCAATTGCATTGAGATGATCATTACTGACCTCGCGACACGCTCCTTCTCCATCCCAAACACTGGTCTCTATGAATCGTTGAGCGAGGAGGCCGCTCATCACATCCTGAGCCTCTCAGAGTCTCCAGTTCTTGTCATTAACAAGTCCCTACTTCCAAAGTTCACACGTATCAAGAAACGGATTGGCCTCTCTACGCTCTTCCTCGCTGTGACATTCGAGGAACACACCCCAGCCGATGCAGAAATGATTAACGAGGCACGTGAAGCTGGAATTGACGTTCTCACATTCTCCACTGTCGAAGCCTTTGGAGAAGAGAATCCACTTCCCCGTGATTTCAACCTCCCAAAGCCTGATACGCTATACACTCTTGCCTTCACCTCGGGGACAACAGGAATGCCAAAGGGGGTTTACCTCACTCATGCTAACGCCTGTGCGAATGTCACCGGATTCATAGTTCATTGTCCAAAGCCTGCTGTGGGCCTATCCAAAGAAAATTCGACAAACTTCCAGTACAATAAGGATGCTCATGGTCGTCAACTGAGAACACTTTGTTTCTTACCGTTACTGCATAACTATGAGAAATCCATTACAAACTTCGAATTATCTTACGGTATTGCATTAGCATTGCCTTCAAAGACTGGTACCCAATCCCTGTTTGAAGACCTCCCGCTCATTGAACCTTCTCTTTTGTCTGGAGTTCCTCGAGTATTCACTGTTATCGAGAACAAGATGAAGCAGTTCATCTCAACTCTTCCAACAGGTTCTGATGTTACGAAAGAGGTTCGCAAGGAATTTGGACTGACAAATGTGAGTTATCTCATGTGCGCCTCTGCTCCCATTTCGAAGGAATCAATCGTATTCTTCAAAGAAACTTTGAAATGCGGATTCCTCAACTCCTATGGTGCTACTGAATGCTTCTCTGTCATCTCTTGCTCTGACCCCTATGAAACTCGAGCTGGTTCCTCAGGCCCAATTGGTGTTACTTCCGAAATGCGCCTTAAAGACGTTCCGGAAATGGGATATACTTCTAAAGACAAACCTTATGCCCGTGGAGAAGTTCTAATTAGAGGTAAATGTCTCTTCTCTCATTATTACAAGAATGAAGAGGCGACTTCTTCTGCGATTGATTCTGGAGGTTGGTATCATTCTGGTGATGTTGCAGCTTTGGATGAGAATGGTAACTTGTTCATCATTGATCGAGTTAAGAACTTCTTTAAATTGGCTCAAGGTGAATATGTCACTCCAGAGAAGGTTGAAACCGTCTATTTGAGTAAAAATCCGTTGTTGACACAATTGTTTGTTCATGGTGATTCTTATTCAAACTTTTTGATTGGTATAGCCGGTATTAACTTGGATATTTTGAGGCATTTCTTATCTGAGAAAGGTCTCAAATGTAATGAGTGGACTAATGAAGATTTGTTGGCTTTACTGAGAGTCCCAAAAGTTAAGACAATGGTGTTGCATGCTTTGAATGGTAATTTGTCTGATACCGGGCTACAAGGATTTGAGAAACTTCATAACTTACACTTCGAAATACAACCATTATCAGTGGAGAATGAAAGTTTGACGCCATCTTATAAGTTGAAAAGATCAAGTGCCAAGATGGTCCACAGTGACAAGATCCAGCAGCTATACAAAGAAGGCTCTTTGATCAAGAGAAACAAGCTATGATTTCATTAATGTATACTATTATTGAGCATAAATTCACAGATTTAAAGGATAAGTAATGTATTAACGATATAGACATAGAACGAGCGGGCGATAGAGAACATCAAGAAATCAAAACGACCAAAAACAAGATTACTTAGCAGCCTCCTCTCCCTCTTGAGTCTCCTCTTCCTCTTCATCCTCTTCTTCATCCAATGGAATAGCCTCCAAATCCTTAACCAGTTTCTCCAATTCAGCAGCAGCAGCTTTGTGGAATTGCAGCTGTATTTTGCTGAAAAGAATGATCAAGTTTACAGACTCAGCCGGCTCAATAAGTTTTTTCATACTTTGAACGGCAACGGTAGTGGCATTCACAAGTTCATCCTCATATGTATCTAATTGCTCTTGCAATGTAACTTGCTTCTCTGGGTTTATCTTCACTTCGTATCTCAATGTATCAAAATTGAGCCTTGCTGCTTCAACTTTCTTTCTGTTTGATTGGGTCTCTTGAAAGTTCTTATCCAAGACATCTTGCAATTTTGCATTGAATTCAGAGATGATCATCTGATCTTGCTCCAATCTTTTGTTACCAATCTTTGATTCGGATTCAGAGAATTTGAGAAGAACCTTGGAGAGAGCGTTTTCATCACCGAACTGAATCAAGTTGTCGTGGGACTGTTTAGCAGCCTTTGAGATCTCATGAGCCAATGTCTTTGGTAGTGTTGCCAATGGGTCAGGGTTTGGTGCAGAAAGGATCTTCTCAGCCTCAGCAGCACTAGAGGCCTTCTGGAGACCTCTAAACTTCTCAGTAATTGTCTTTGAGAGATCAGACACGGACTCCTGGATATTTGGTGGGTAGTCGTAACTCTCAATCTCATAGGTGACAGAGATGGCAAGGAGCTTCTTGTACACCTGTCTCAAGGCATCAACCTTCTTCTCCAAGAGGATGTACTCCTCTGGTAACTCGCTGATGTCCTCAATAGTACCAAACTTCTCCTGGACGAGTCTTGCAGTTCTCTTAGCGATTGGGGTGAAGTCGTTAGACAACTTCTGGGCCTCCTTCTGCACCCCTTCGAGAGAGGTTTGCAGCGTCTTTGTAATGTTGTTGAAGAAGGACATGTCTGTTTCGGTGATGTCCTCTGTGGCAAATCGTGACAATTGGTTGGCAGAAGAATGAAAAGGAGCAACAGGGTGGAAGAGGTCAACGGCCAACGCGTCCCGTAACAAAGCTCCAGAATCGGTTCCTACATAGAAATAGCCAAATGTGGAAGTATTCCTATTCAGGAACACCTCAACTCATGGCTTCGATTTTGCTCTGACTAAAGGGCAGCAATAGTTTATGAACCACCTTGACATGCTCAACAGGATGCTTCCAAGGCCCTAGGCCTTCTAGAGAGAAATCCAATCGCCAGGAGCCTGGAGATCATCGCATCGCATCGCCCTCCGTGCGGAATGTGTCAAAGTCCCACCACAATAGGAGCCAAAGGGCGTTAGAGCTCCCTAGTCAGCGCTAAGAGGACTCAACACGGTTTCTGGGAAGCAATAAACCTGAATATTTATGTGAAACCACGGTGCCATCCTTGCGCACCCTCATTAAAACTCTCAATACAACCGATGAAAGAATTGTCAGCAGCGCATACTGGTGCCTACTCCGCTCGCACGTGCGCGCCCAAATGAATTAATGCGGAAAGTGGTCAAAAGACCTCCAAGTTGCTTCAACAAAACCCCCAGCTGCCGTATAAGACAAAGGTCAGCCTCTTGCCCTCTTCTCTTTCCACTGGGACTCATATATTTATTTATCTCGGATCTCATATATTCGACTATGGAAGAGCGTACCTCAAACAACCTTGCACAAAAGGCTGCTCGTCTCGAGGGCCTGATGGATGAGGCTGCACCACCAACCATCTACTCTACGAAGCTCACTCCACAACTCGCAGAGGCTGCATTGAATCTCTCAATCGATTTCCATCGTCAAAAACAGGCACATGCCACCTCAAGAATGATCAGGCACCCGTACACTATTGGCCTTGTTGTCTCTGTGTTTGCCATACACACATGGTGGACCCTTGGTGATGTTCTCTCTCGCTCGGGACTCTGGGCTCTTAAATGGCATATTGAGGCCGTCACCGGTGTTGTTATTTTGACGTCTATGTCCTCCATGATTGTTTTCCACTTAATCAACAGAACCACGGAGGTTATTAGAGATAAAGCGGACAGGATCTTTAATGAAAGTGCCCCAGTGTTTGGGTTTGATATTAGGGAATTTGCTACCGTTGGCAACATTTTACCAAATAAATTGACTAAAGAGGACAAGCAAATGCTCTCTGCTGCTGAGAATACTTCTGTCGTTGTTTACAGAGACACACCAATCGCCGTTGTGTCACTTGTTCCAGTTCCATCCCTCTGTTCTGATGAAAAGTTTGTAACAAAGATTACAAGTCTGGGTGTTAGAAAAGTTTACAGACGTTCGGGTATCATTGAGGATTTGCTGGACTGGGCCCAATACCGCTCTGGTATCTTGAACAACTCTAAGTCCTCCAAAATTCTTGTTTGTATTGAGGTTGTCTCTACTGATTTGGAATTGAAGAAAGTGCTGAAATCTAAAAGCTTCCAATTCCTGGAGCAGCGTTCCATCAATGGAAGCAAAGTGTTGGATTTCTATGGTGTGAAGAATGAAATTTGGGGCGTTCCATTGAGCGTCAAGAAGCTGGATGAAAAAGCCGAAAAGGTTGCCTCAAAGGTTGGAGCTACCGGTTCCAAGAGAAGATCTTAAATCATCAGTCGAAGAGGTGAGGACTTTATCCATATTCCAGCATGATGTATATATCGTTTGAGTGAAATTTGCATATACAAAGGTGTATTTACAGTAATGTTTCAATTTAATTGTTTGTTCTTTTCTGGTTTGCCAAACGTCAATTATAATGCAAATGATAATATCATCTTAGTCATCGATAAAACCATAAATATATACAGAAATAGCAATAGATTAGAATCAATCCAATAAACCTGTATGTTTTCTTTTATTCCATGAACGTTTCTTGACACGATATACTGTGAATGCAACGTAGAGCACAAATAGTGCCACAAATGTCAACACAATTTTCTTGAGTAGCCACCATGCCGTTCTAAAGAATTGGAAACCCTCATTTTGGGCATTAGCAGTCATTCTAGCTTGCAGTCTTCTCTGTTTACTTTTCATCTTAGCTCTGAGCTTGGCTCTTTGCTTCTCATTACGTTTTTTCCGTTCAGCATGTCTGTAATACTTACGCTTAGGTGTTCCTTCTTTTTCTTCCTTCTCTTCAATTTTCTCATCGTTGATGAAGTTTTCGAATGATTTAACCGGATTTCCGTGATGCTCCAATCTGGAAACTTTAACGTCCATCAGGTCTGTATTTTCAAAGAGATCACCTGTAGCTGCACTGAATCCAAGATAGCGTTTCTTTGGAATATGAACGTCCTTGATAGAGAAACAGTTTACCCATTCACCATTGGCGTTATAATCTAGTGAGAGGTAACCGTCATTCTCCGTATGAATCAAACGAGCATCAACATATCCGCGTTTCGTGTTGTAAATTCCTCTTGCTGTACAGCCCCCAAGCTCATTGGCCTTACCATCGTTGTCCTTGTCATAAGCCGTATGGCCATCACCGTTCATTACAGTGATATATGGAAAGACTCTTCCACGTTTAGCATTTCTATAAGTGTCAAAGAAGAGACCGATTCCCTTGAATTGGTCCTCTGCTCCAAACACAGTGCCTAGTCCCAGTCTCTTGTCTGTGAGAAACATTGCCATTCCGTCACCTTTCAACCCATTCGTCTTCGATGTACCATGGATATGAAATCTGAAGTCGATTTCAAAGCCCTCATCGTCGAACGTCTTCTTTGTGAAGGCGAGACCTGCTTGGTCTTTTCTCTCGATGGTGAGGCGAACGTAGTCATCATTCTTTACAAGGACATCGCCATCCAGTGCCCAGTTTTTAGACTTCAGTCCTGTCTCAAAAAACGGCTTATGAAGAGACATGTGCTCAATCTCGACCTGCTCGATATCTGAGCCCTCTTTCTGTCCTGACAATATGTCGTTGATCTCCTCATAAGTGAAGGAACCAGACGATGGCCCCGAGCGGAATACCAGAATGTAGAACAACACAAGGGCAACAAACACACCACCGGCCTGGAAGCGACGGTCATGCTGTGCCTGTCGTATCAGACCCATTCTCCTTCAGAGATATTGCTTCCCAAAAAATGCGCTCACGCTGGCCTATCTGAGACGGGGGCTTCTCTCCCTGCGTCTTTACAAAAGTGCTGGCCGCCTTGTGGAGAGGTGTGTGAGGTTCGCCACGTCCGCGTGTGTGTGGCGCTTACCGTTTTTAGTTTTTTGGGGTGTGTATGGTTTTTTTTCTTGTGAGTGATGAAGATCCTAGCCCTTAATATCTCTGAACGTTTGGCTCTTTTGTCTGAACGTGGGCATTTCCGAGGAATTGCAGACGGTGCCTTTTTCAGAGATTAATTAATTGGTGGTCTGCTAACAACTGGAGGCGGTGAGCGACGTCGGTTAATAGTAACTGATTGATCAGATTGTCGCAAAGAAAGATCCTTCCTCTTCTGGTAGTTTTCCCCTTTGGGTTAATTGCGATGGAACAAGCACACGCAGCAAGGTGACAGCCTACACACCATATTTGATACTCTCCCACCGCTTCCCATCCCGCATTTTTGCACTTTGGTGAGACTGTTTCTTGTCCCCATTTGCAGCTATAGATGGAGCACCGTCCCGTCCCGCCTCCTGCCTGGCTGGTGCACGTAACACAGAACCGAGCAGGAGAGGCCGCGCATACAAATGACGGATGTCCCTCTCCATTCCAACAAAATGCCTGGGGTGTATTGGACATCAATTGTTTCCTAAGCGTGTCATCAACTGCTTGAACTGCTCTCTGGAGAAGGTGGATCCCCCCCACATAGCCAGGTAAATCTGTGTGAGATCTTCAACCCCGCGAAGTCGTTTATTCTCCCAATCCGTGTTGAGGTGGCGATCGCGCGCACTTTGATGCCCTAGACAATTTGCCTCCACGTCAGGGTCAGAGCGCCTACACATTTGGAGCACGAGTGTTTTACCTCTGCTTGCCTCACGAGGTTATCCAAAGCAGCAGAAAGCGTCTTTCAGAAGAGAACTCCAGGCGCTCCCAGCTACTGGCCATACATAGATACTTGTTTGCCAGACGGTGAGATCGACGTTCTGGGGAGGTTCTTTTGTGTTGCACTACACCCACCCAGTCATGGAAAGGTATGTTCCTGTCTCGCTAATAGCGTCAATATCCTTGCAGTAGTCTTGTTTTACTAACCTTTTGAAATGCAGACCTCACAACTCCTTCGTCATCTTTCAGCTTGGCGAGGGCTCCACTGACAGCTTCATTCTCGACTTGCCCTCCCTGCTGCTCCACAACACCAGCATTGCAAACGCCTTAAATTCTACACAGCGGGGCTCACCAGACGCATCTCAGGTGAACATACCCACAGAAGGGTCTCAACCGGATTCATCGGTATCGTCTTCGTCCTTATGGTCTGGTCAAGAGACGGCTGCCGCTGCAGCCTCTGACGACTCCCTGCACCGAAGTATGATCGTTGCCGTCAGATACACCTACCAGGGTTCACAGTCGGGCGGTACAAATACAGGAGAAGCGACTGGAAATGGGGCACCAGCAGAAGGTGAAATAAGCCTCAATGTTCCAAATATCCCCCCAAACAGAACAGAATCGCAGATGAATCTATTGATTGAGCTCGCCGCCTCTATCGCGCTAGGAGCAGTTGCCGCTTTTGCGCAAAGGCGACATGTGACCATCTCTAAGGAGGCATTTGAAGGCTTTCCGCTCGTGGATCGAGAGTTATTCACTGAAACGTTCTGTCCAATCTGTTATGATGACTATACGATATTGCGAGCTACAGAGTCTACACTGAAGAGAAGCCGCAGTCATTGTGAAGATGATGAAGAAGAAGGACCCCGTGCTGAACATGAAGATGAAGGTGAAGAACGGGAAGACCTGCAACAACATAAGAAGGCGCGCACATCAAAGAGAGTAGGTTTGAGTGAAGAGCCCGCTGTCGTTGAACCTTCTTCAAGTTCACTGCATGACCATCAAGAACCTCATCAACAATCTTCTACTGAAGCCGAACCGGCATCTACTTCCCCAGAGACACCTACACCTACCAGCACTTACTTCCATGTTCCTATTAAATTTCCATGTGGTCATATCTTTGGAAGAACTTGTGCGCATGAATGGTTAACAAAGAACAACACATGCCCATTGTGTCGTGCTGTGGTGCATAATGATGTCGTTTCCCAACCTCCACCGCGCATGATTAACTTACCAAACATTGGGTCACTTTTGAATCCTACAAATAGGGACAGGCCTGTTGTAATCTTTTTGGACAGAAACACCAATACCCTCATCACACGCCAAACTGTTGCTGTTCCTCCAACGACTGATTCTATTCTGACCAGTGGTTCCTCTGCGAGATTCCGCCGAGTTCTGAACAGCGGCCTTGACACTCCATTGCCTTTTATTGATCCTTCGGGACTTCCAATCAACGCCACTGCTTCCGCTATTAACGGAACTGGCCCCCGTGGTGCAGATGTCTTGGAACCCGTTGGTATCCCAAGAAGAGATCCCATCTCCCAGGAACTCTTACGGGAGTTGAGCATTCCGCATGACGATGGGATCTTCCCAACCGGCGTTGCAAGCAGGAGAACTAGAGACGGGGTGGAGACTGTGAATCTGGAACCGGGGATGGGTCTATCCAATACATCGAGATATCTTCTGGGAAGACGTCTGGCGTTGAACCAGAGAAGAGGAGAAACATTGTTGAGATTCAATCAAAATGGAGAAATTGAGAGAGTCCGTAGGACTTCAACGAATGAACCTGAAACAACTACAGAATCAAGCAGTGTTCGAGATATCTCGCAAGACCGGGATGATATCGGGGAACACTCTCCTGGTGATCAAGATAATTCATGACTCGATGCGTCTGTTATGCAACTGGATATCGTTTGTTTATATATATATATATTGGTAATTGACACTCATAGGTACTATGGCAAGTGGGTTTAAGGATAATGTTATGAGCATTTATTTTCGAAGAGTGTCTACAAAGGTGCTAACTGATTGAAGAGATCAAACTAGTTTAGCGTGGCGAGTCCGGCTCATCACCCCAGTAACCGGTGGTCTAACTTTAGAGCCGCAGCCTCACAAATCGTCAGGCCAACAGGGTTGATGGGCTCTGTCTAGTAATCAAAGGATAGCGCACTACAAGCTTCTGCTGCCGCTGCTGCTACTGCTTTGCTTCGTTTCGGCGCGGTTTCCTTGCCTACGGCCCAGGACATCAACGTTGTGAATGACCGGCTGGCAATGGGTTATGAGGTCCGCCGGGCGAGGCCCATCCCCGATCGCTCGTCGCCTCTTGAGACCGTAGCCTACCCTGCATCTTTCGAACCGGGAGAGATGTGCAACCGTTCCTGGATGTATCTGGATCGCAGCCAATAAGAGCGCAGAGATAATGCAGAGCCGGCAAAGCGACGTGGGCTGCGAGCCCCCGCTGAGGTGGAGCTCTTGTGCCGTGGTGTTTGGCGCCTTTGGCCATTTGGCGAAAAGTTCACACGGCCCGCCAACGGAATTAAAAAAAAAAAACCGGCCGAGGACCCTCTGATGCAGATTTGGAAAAAGGACAAATTTGAGTGGCTGGAACCGGAGGACGGTGGCCACCGGCTACATAGGAACAGATATGTTTCTACAGGGCTCGTGGGGAACAGACATTGGTGTGTCATATGGTATACGTCACCGTGCGGTTTCGAGGGATTTCCAACCGCTTTGAGGGCCAGCTGAGTTGAATTGGTTCGTGAAGGGGACATGGTAATCACACCCTAGGAATCCAGTCTGCCCCTCCGTCACGCACATTCTCTGTCTCTCTGTGTCTCTGTGTCTCTGTCTCGTAGTCCCCTCTACATTAGAGACCGGGCCCATCTGTTGGCACTCAAGTGGACGTTGACCGACGGGGATGCTCAGGCCGATTCCCACTTCCGCAGGAAGGTGCACCGCACCGCTGGCGGTCCAACAATAGGCCCGGTGTGAGCCCGGCACGCCGCAAAGCTCACGCTCAGAGCGCCTTTCCCATCCGCTCTTACGACCTGTGTGGTTCCAACACATGGCCATGTCCTTGTCCGTGACACCAGCTTGGAGCTATCTGGGTGCTCACAAGAGCGTGGGTTTTCCCTATAAACCTCGAGCCTCTGGGTATCGGCGGCCGCGAGCCCGTGGCATCGCATCGGCAAGTTCTGGGCGAAATAGCCTATGCGGAGACTGCCTCCGATTCGTCTAAAGGCCTTTTCTGTGGCCCACCAGTTGGACAGCGTAGAACACACAGCCTGTCTTGGTCTGACTTAATGTGGCTTGGCCTTCCCATGCCGCTGAGAGCAGAAGATTGTGTTAGTTGTCGTGGCCAATTGAGCTTCGTATCCGCACGATTTGCCCTCTTGGTTCGATCAGGCCCATCCTGGCTGCGCCGTTGCCGTTGTTATGCAGAGAACGAAGAGCTCTATGCACCCCATACGTAAGGAGCAGAACGGCTGAACATGAAGATCAAGAAATGGGCCCGGCACCAAGGAAGCCTCATGATTTTGCGACAGCAAACCAGCTGGAGGTGCGTTGGTGGATCTTATAGCTCTGCGGTCTGCCATTATGATCTGGTGTATTCTAGATCTGTTTTGCTTCCAGCGGATATTGGACATCAGTAAATGTGGAACCTTGAGGATCGACTTGGGCCTATCGTCTAACCTTGAGTGTCGTGCTATGGGTGCAAAATGGTGTAACGTCTCCTCTCCATTGGGGATATGATTCCGAAAGGGGTGTCTGCTTGTCTCTGAAGGCCCTTTCATGTAATAGGAAGGTGACATCAAGAACTTGAAGGATGCTGATGCAGTAATACCTTCCATATGGGAGACAATTTCGGGACGGGCAAAACAAGAATTGGTTTAAACTATTTATCAGCAAGGCGCTGCGACTCGATTTCTTCTTTCAATCGGACCCTCCCCCGTTCCCAATCCTGCTCCTGTCAAATGTGCATCGTGGAGATGTATACTCCAGGGGCTCGTCTCCAAGATCGTTACTGTCTCTCGACACATCTCGCTGAAAAGAAGGAAAAAATGAGTCTTATTACTCTGTCTTGCTCTTCTCCATATGTCGAGGGCAGCTGCGCGTGTCAAAGCAGCGCAATGGCTGCTTCCCAGATAAGTGATAAGACCAGGACAGCTAACTAAGACGCAGAAGTGCGAGTTGCATGCCAACCTTGGACCCCTGTAAGGGCTCCATATGGCCAAAGGATATGCGGTCCGGTGTAGATTTCCAAGTAATGGACCGCTTTTTGGCTGGAGATACCCACTAGGTTGTACGGGCGAGGGAGGAGGCAGCCAAAGTGTGCCCCCTCCCCACCAATGGAGGCTCCAAGGCAATCAAACCTTTACGCTCTCAAACAAAAATGAGAAAAAGGCGGGCAGCTCTCAATTAGCACAATTCCATCCTGGACCTACCATCAATGTCTTTACTTGTTGAGGTAGGTGGCTTTGGGCGGACATAAGATAAAAGCCGTGTTAGTGTTTACACAAGCCACATCGACTGCAGCAGCTTCTGCGTGCTGATATGCTGAAATTATCAAAAAGCTTCTATCTGAATTTCGTGCCTTAAACTGTGGGATCTTGAAGCGTCGCGGACGTAATCTATATACATAGAAGGCCACATGGGGGCGAGGCGTGCATCCTTCTCCACCTTTGATGCGCTGAACACTTGGCGAATGACCCATATCAACTGGGGAGCATGCCTCGTTCGTGCCCAGCACTTGATGCAGCCACATCGAACAGCCCAAAGATCGAAGCTCTTTGGTAACGTCTCCGCCTCTCCAAGGGAGGAGTGAAGGGGAACGGGGGGTACGACGACGGCCAGAGTCCTAGGAGGCCAAGGCTGGTTGCCAATAGCGCATGGCCGGCCGCACCCAGCTTTGAAAAGAGCCCAGTCGTCAAGATGCTTGAGCAAAAATAACTTTACAGAAAAGGCCCGATCTAGAATCTAAAGAAGGTCTGAACGAACGCACCAGCTAGTTGGCAAGTTGGAACTGATTAGAGCACATAGTGCGTACAGCGCATGGGGGGACACCACCATACCACCACATGGCGGCCAATCCGAGAATGACCGGGAAGTCCGTCCAACAGTAACCAAGGGTGCCCTACGTCATTCCCGCGTCCAAATGAACAGAACACCCTGACGTCGAGCCAGCCGGTGCAGATGTTCAGGTTGTGCTCCGGAATTATCACGTTGCATAATTCCTTTATTCCCGCTGCGGTTTTTGAACGTGAAGAGATGAGCTCTCTCGGTGTTGATGGGTGGCAGCCGTCTGTTCCTGGATTTGCGCCAATTCTGCGCTTTTACGATTTGCGGTTTTGGCGCAAAACACGCAAAAGAAACTTTTGGCCGTCTGAGGCCGGCGGCACATTTCCTGATTTGGCAGAAACGCAAACCGGTACGTTTCACCGGGGCAACCGCTTACAATTACGTGGGCGTGCTTTATCAAACTTGGCTCTTGTGAGCCTTAGGTGGAAAGGGCTGGTGATGTATATAAAAGCAGGCCTTGTCGCTCAATTCCGCTGCTGGCTGTTGCTTTTGTATCTGGTAGCTCGGAATCGGCTCTGGGGACGCCTTTAGCGGTGTGCTGTTTCGGTATGCCCTCTCTCTGGCTCTGGCTCTGGCTCTCTGTCCAGGCCAGCCGGTTGTTGTGTAAACATCCACTTCGAGCCGCCCGCATGCCTTGCGCACCAGGTCTCTAGGGTTACCAACCACGGTGGAAACGAGCGAGAGCCGGATCGATGCTATGCTTGGGTTTTGATGTTTGTGGGGCAATCGGCTAGGGTGGTTGGGGACAGTTGGCTTCTGTTTACGCTTTGCCCAATTAGGTGGGCTGCTGGAATTGTGATTGGTATGAGTACATCCAATGCACTTCCAGGACTTGCTCCCACATCTACCATTGTTCAATTAGAAAAAAGAAAAACAAAATGAAAAAAAAAAAAAAATAAAGCCTTGTACTAGCTACTTAGGTCTATGTATTCGAATATGCCAGCCGCCGCTTTTTGCATTAATACATTTGGGGGTAATATGGCGCCGAAAATGCCAGAGAGCTTTTGGTCAAGACAGAAGGATGCCAGTCTGCATATCTGGCTGCCGGCACAAAAAAAGACGGCATGGCTCTAGCACTAGAGATAGAAGAGGGGCATAGCCAATAGCTGTCTGAACTATGGACGATGTAGTTTGTATCCCTGTTTGTGTTCGTGTTCGTGTATTCTGGTGATACGCTGTGATATATACGCATTCTGGAAACGCACCCCGAATCAAGACAGCGAAGTTGGAAGTTGGCTAACAGTGATATCCCAATCGGTACAATGCTACCGACCACCTCACCGCAGCGCTGTCTCACCGCCAACCCGATGGATCAATAAACCATGGAAGTCCCTGGATGGCTCTGAATCTCTACAAACGGATCAGACCCATACCGTATCTGTATACAACTTCTAGGGTATAGTTGCACATCGCGGCGCCTTGAAGCCGTCAATCAGATTACTGCGAAGGCCTACACTCCCGCCCCTGCTGCAAAGCAGCGGCTCTACTGTCCCCAGTGTCACAGGACCAGGAACAAGTGCCTTATGACGTTTAGCAGAGAGTGGCAGGAGAGCCGCCAAGCCGTAGAGCTGTTTGGAGGAGCCGAGTTGCAACCTTGGCCCTCGAGTTTAAGCGCTTCTTTCGGAGAAGACGGATGTCGCCAGCCGAGTGAAAAGTTTTGGAAAATGCAGCGATCGCATCAACGGTTCAAGAGCCGAGATATTTGTGTTCTTCGATGTGGCAGCTATCTTACGGCTGGAGGGTGTATGTGTGTGTGTACATCATTTAGGGAAAACAGGTGGCCAAACTAGGAAACGAGTGGTGTAGTATCTGGCCCTGGCCCTGGCCCCTCATCGAGTGGCTAGCAAAAAGTTTCTGGTTTGTGCACCAACAATCAGTCGCTTACCGAACGCAAGTTGTCAGCGGGCCAGCACCCCCCATCTCTCTCTCTCTCTCCCCTCTCTCTTCTAGCGTCTAGGAAGGGCCATAGGCTCGTTGGAAATCTTGTCTAGGCAGACGGGACCCGTGCGGAAGCAGGAACCGGGCGGAGAAGCTCCCACAAGCGGTATCAGCTACGCAGGCAGAAAGCGAGGCCAGAGCTGTGGCATCTCCGTGCCCAATCAAGCGGCCCTTAACGTTTTTCCCACGCATCTCGCTCGCATTTCGTTCCTTGTGTTTTGAGTTGGCGCTTTTTGGATATATCAACCCAGTAGTACGGCTTGCGCTTCCTGTCTTGCCGTCCAGCGTTCTTTTGGTATCTTCGCCATTTTTGCGCAAAGTCCGCCCCCCCACCGGCCGACATTGACCGGCCGACCTCTGCCCAGCAAGCTCTCGCCGTCCCCGGCACCACCGGTGGGATCGGCAGTCCGTCGATTCTTGTGCTCCACCTCTGAATCAATACCTGGCCTTGCCATCCATCGTCCGAAACAGCAAATTCTGGGAAGCTGTGATCGTCTTTTTGTGTAGTGAGAAGACCACTTTCACGTCGCTCATCTGGTTCGGCGATGAGAGAGGGATTTGCATATTTGCGCGACCAAAGCCAAATGATGCAAGAGCGCCATTTTTCGCCACTTTGCACAGACCATGCACGTTAGCCAATTGATAAACCTCTTCGTTTTGCCAATTACATCGGTGGCTTTCCCGGTTTGCGTACTTTTTAGGCCCCGTCGCTGGGTCCCAGGCTGCAGCCCGACTGGTGCACTTTGCGGCCCGCCTCCGAGAAAACCTATATAAACAAAACAGTCTCCCGTTCTGTCCCCGTCGACGTAGTTCACGCAAAATTTTCCCTTCCCTTTTGTTACACATTTTCATTCCTGAGTATTGTCAGCAATTGTCAGTGGACCTGATAGTTCTAATACCCACAACCGCTTGGGAATAATTTGTTACAGTGAGTACACACCCATTTCTGCTTCCAGGACTACGCAAGAGCTGCCAATATGGCCGTGGGAGAGAGATACCCACACACGCACGCAACAAACGCACAACACCCGTCCACGCTGCCCCGGCAATGCGTAAGCTAGAGGCTGCCACTGACTACAGACTCCTCTCCTGGCGCCAGCCAGAGGCACGGCCGTCTTCGTTTCGGTGGCTGCCATTGACGGCTCCTCAGGACGCTGCCTACGGCCCAGAATAGGATGCTCGTTCGCCTGTTCAGCCAGCTTGCCCTGGTTGGCACACGTCTGTTTATCTTTTGCTGGATCTTTTCGGGCTTGCCGATTTCCCCATTCGGCGCCAGTGCCGCAGCTCGGTCCGTTTCGGGCGGGTTTTTCTGCTTTTCGCGAAGAGCGTGAAAAGAAACCCACGGCTGCCAGCCGGTATTGGCGAACGTGAGCGCGTTGATTGGTTGGGCGATCGTCGGCGTTCGCGAACGGGGTTTAAAAGGCAGACGGGCTGCCCTCTGTTGACAGCAAGGGGAGTGGGTGGAGGATTGCCCCCAAGTCTGGATCTTTGTGAAGAATAGTGCCGCCCCAGCAGTATGTTTGAGTGAGGGAACTACGCTGCGCCCGCATTGAGCTCATTGCGGCAGTCCTGGCGTGTCGAGCACGAGCCGCATTTACTAACAAGCAACCACCAGATGTCTTCGACAGAACCAACCGTTGAGAAGGTCCCTAAGGACACTCCAGAGGAGGAGGAGGATGATGACATCGATGCTTTGATCGATGAGTTGCAGTCCGACCATGGTGGTGACGACGAGGATGAGGAGGAAACTGGCGAGGCTGGTGCCTCTGCCAGACCAGTCCCAGAGGAGTTGCTCCAGACCGATCCAGCTTATGGTTTGTCCTCTGATGAGGTGACCAAGAGAAGAAAGAAATACGGTCTTAACCAGATGAACGAGGAGAAGGAGAACATGGTTGTCAAGTTCCTTTTGTTCTTCATTGGTCCAATTCAGTTCGTCATGGAGGCTGCTGCTATTTTGGCTGCTGGTCTTGAGGATTGGGTCGATTTCGGTGTCATTCTCGGTTTGCTTATGCTTAACGCCTGTGTTGGTTTCATTCAGGAATTCCAGGCTGGTTCCATTGTTGAGGAGTTGAAGAAGACTCTTGCTCACTCTGCTACTGTTATCAGAAACGGCCAATTGGTTGAGATCCCAGCCAACGAGGTTGTTCCAGGTGAAATCTTGCAGTTGGAGGACGGTACCGTCATCCCAGCTGATGGTCGTCTTGTTACTGAGGGTTGTTTCTTGCAGGTTGACCAGTCTGCTTTGACTGGTGAGTCTTTGGCTGTCGACAAGCACTTCGGTGACGCTGTCTTCTCTTCCTCTACCGTCAAGCGTGGTGAGGCTTTCATGATTGTTACTGCTACCGGTGACAACACTTTCGTCGGTAGAGCTGCTGCTCTTGTTAACAAGGCTTCTGGTGGCCAGGGTCACTTCACTGAAGTCTTGAACGGTATTGGTACTATTCTTCTTGTCCTTGTTATTGCTACTCTCTTGCTCGTCTGGGTTGCTGGTTTCTACAGAACCAACAAGATTGTTAGAATGTTGAGATACACTTTGGCTATCACCATTGTTGGTGTCCCAGTCGGTCTTCCAGCCGTCGTTACCACCACCATGGCTGTCGGTGCTGCTTACCTTGCTAAGAAGCAGGCTATTGTCCAGAAGCTTTCCGCTATTGAGTCTCTTGCTGGTGTCGAGATCTTGTGTTCTGACAAGACCGGTACTTTGACCAAGAACAAACTTTCCCTCCACGAGCCATACACTGTTGCTGGTGTTGATGCCGATGATCTTATGTTGACTGCTTGTTTGGCTGCTTCTAGAAAGAAGAAGGGTCTTGACGCCATTGACAAGGCTTTCTTGAAGTCTCTTGCTGGTTACCCACGTGCCAAGGCTGCTCTCACTAAGTACAAAGTCATTGAGTTCCACCCATTCGACCCTGTTTCCAAGAAGGTTACCGCTCTTGTTGAGTCCCCAGCTGGTGAGAGAATCATCTGTGTTAAGGGTGCTCCATTGTTCGTTTTGAAGACTGTCGAGGAGGACCACCCAATTCCAGAGGATGTCCACGAGGCTTACGAGAACAAGGTTGCTGAGTTCGCTTCCAGAGGTTTCAGATCTCTTGGTGTTGCCAGAAAGAGAGGTGAAGGTCACTGGGAGATTCTCGGTATTATGCCATGTATGGATCCACCACGTCACGACACTGCTAAGACTGTTAACGAGGCTAGAAACTTGGGTTTGAGAGTTAAGATGCTTACTGGTGATGCCGTTGGTATTGCTAAGGAGACTTGTCGTCAGCTTGGTCTTGGTACCAACATTTACAACGCCGAGAGACTTGGTCTTGGTGGTGCTGGTGACATGCCAGGTTCTGAGATTGCTGACTTTGTTGAGAACGCTGACGGTTTCGCTGAGGTTTTCCCACAGCACAAGTACAACGTCGTTGAGATTTTGCAGCAGAGAGGTTACTTGGTTGCCATGACTGGTGACGGTGTTAACGATGCTCCATCTTTGAAGAAGGCTGACACTGGTATTGCCGTTGAGGGTGCCTCTGACTCTGCCCGTTCCGCTTCCGATATTGTTTTCCTTGCTCCAGGTTTGTCTGCTATCATTGATGCTTTGAAGACTTCCAGACAGATTTTCCACAGAATGTACTCCTACGTTGTTTACAGAATTGCCCTTTCCCTCCACTTGGAGATCTTCTTGGGTCTCTGGATTGCTATCTTGAACGAGTCTCTTGACATTGACCTTGTTGTTTTCATTGCCATTTTCGCTGATGTTGCTACCTTGACCATTGCTTACGACAATGCCCCATACGCTCCAAAGCCAGTTAAGTGGAACTTGCCACGTCTTTGGGGTATGTCTATTATCCTCGGTATAATTCTTGCTATTGGTACATGGATCACTTTGACTACTATGTTCATGAAGAAGGGTGGTATCATCCAGAACTTCGGTTCCATTGATGGTGTCCTTTTCTTGCAGATCTCTTTGACTGAGAACTGGTTGATTTTCATCACCCGTGCTGCTGGTCCATTCTGGTCCTCTGCTCCATCTTGGCAGTTGGCTGGTGCCGTCTTCATCGTCGACATCATCGCTACTATGTTCTGTTTGTTCGGTTGGTGGTCTCAGAACTGGAACGACATTGTTACCGTCGTCCGTGTCTGGATCTTCTCCTTCGGTGTCTTCTGTATTATGGGTGGTGCCTACTACATGATGTCTGAGTCCGAGGCTTTCGACAGATTCATGAACGGTAAGCCAATCAAGGAGAAGCAGGAGCAGAGATCCTTGGAGGACTTTGTTGTTGCTATGCAGCGTGTTTCCACTCAGCACGAGAAGTCTTCTTAAGTTTGAGGAGTTATCTGCTTTTCGTTGATACCCTTTTTCTCCCGGTTGGTTTCTCATAGAGTGCTGGTTACTGGATTCATTCGGTCATACACATACAAAATCATTCATTTTCCTTTTATACGTTCAGCTCATCTTTTTTCTGCTGCACTCGAATCAGTAATTCTTAATTATACGTAACCGTATTTATAATTTCAAGTTGTAGTCTATCTTTTCTTGATTGAACAGTGTTTATATTAATGTCCCCCTATTGATCTGAGGCAATGGGGCCTATCAGGAGCCGGATCGTGTAGGCACGTTCAGCTCTCCACTTTGGTTCTTCAACATGCCTACATTTAGAATGTCAAACACCAGTAGCACCGATGATATATCCATTCCAGCAAAAACTAGGGCTGTCTACTACATATTTAGACCTTCAGATGCCTTCCCTTGAGCTCCTCCTCTGGGCCATGAAAAGGCGTCGTCGAGCGCGCCCCGTTACTTTTTTTCTACCGAGCAGAAACACGAAAACATCAACAACTCAGCTTAAGCATCCAGCAAACAACGCTCAGTGATCCTGGCTCCCACAGCGGTTTCTTCATCTGTACATTAGCTCGGCTTCCTGCCTGTGCCCTTCACCAGCTGGTCTATCTTTGCCGTCTTTGTTACTCTGTTGTCCGCCCACACCTGACAACAACTTTCAGTACATGACCGCAGGCAACTCCGCCAACAACTCCACCGTGGAGGACAAGGAGCCTCTGAGCCCTCCAGTTGACCTCACTCCACCGAGATCCTCCTCGTTTTCGACCCCGGGAAACTCGCTCAGTAACCAGTCGGCCTCCAAGTTCAACATTTTCGCCGACAGCGCCACCCCGCTGCAGAGATCCACCAATGCGCTCAACCAGAACGTGTCTACGGCCCCGCCATTCCTTAGGGACCCAAATGAACTTCATTCTACGATTCCTGCTGGGTTAGTGGATATCAACTTGGCTTTAGGCGCTCTTGATCTTGACTTTGGAAGTGCACGTGCCGCCTCAGCTGCCACTTCTGGTGCATCGAAGAATGCCTCATCTGACAAGGAGGCTGCAGACATCAGTTCTTCATCTATTGCAGAAGGGGAAGATGATGCAACCGTTCCTATGGAAGGCGAGGAGAATATGCAACATCCTTTTGGACCTGGTCTCATGCATCAACCAATGCACCCGTTCTTCCCAATCAACGAGTTTGGCCAACCACTTCACGCTGCTTTCTCTCCAGGCGAACATATTGCTGGCGGTCAATCAGCAATGGTAAATGCACCATGGCCGGCAAAGCCTGGCCAGCACCCATTCAGTGCACCTATGGGTGGTAACGCTGGTCTTGATTCTATGAGCCACACCCCTCCTCTTCCTCCGCCAGGTATGATCCCAATGAGACCATTTGACTTCCATCCTGATGGAATGGCTCCTCCACCAATGTCTCCTCATGATGCTCAGTTCATGAATGGTATTCCATTTCCTATGAAAGGTCCTCAAATGAAAGATGGAAGAGGTAATTATCCAGACTCCCCAAGCTTTCCGCCAATGGAAAATGGCCCATTTGGACAGCAGCCACATCCATTGCAAAATAGCCAAATGTGGCCGCCTTTGAATGGGGGTCCTCAGAATATGGATGGAGGATTCGCTAACTCCAATATGCCACCAAATGGTATGGGGCCTGTAAATGGTAACGGCGACCGTCGCTTCCAGTACTACCAGAATGGTGACAACATTCATCCTCATCATCACCACCATCACAACAACAATCATCACCATCACCATCACAACAATAACCACAATCATGGCGGTAGAAGAATGATGGGAAACCGCAGAAGAGGTGAAGACGCTGCCAGATTTGCCAACGCAAAGCTCGACGATTTCATTGGCCAGATTTACTCCCTGTGTAAGGATCAGCATGGATGTCGTTTCCTTCAGAAGCAGTTGGACTTGGATGCTTCTAATGCCGCGCCAATTTTCGAAGAGACTCAGATGCATGTTGTAGAGTTGATGATTGATCCATTTGGAAACTATCTGGTCCAGAAGCTTTTGGAAAAGGTCAGTGATGAACACCGTATTACATTGGTAAAAAATGCTGCTCCAGAGTTTGTCACTATAGCATTGGATCCACATGGTACAAGAGCATTGCAGAAGCTCGTTGAATGCATAAACTCTGACGAAGAAGCTGAGGTTGTTGTTACTGCTCTTAAGAATGACGTTGTTTTGTTATCTAGAGACTTGAACGGTAACCATGTTGTCCAAAAGTGTTTGCAAAGACTTGAACCGAAGGACTCTCAGTTCATCTTTGATACTGCCGCTGAAAATCTTATTGATATTGCTACCCACAGACATGGCTGTTGCGTTCTCCAGAGATGTTTGGATCATGGCTCTAATGAGCAATGTAAGGAATTGTCTTTGAATATCGCAAAGTTCACTACTGAGTTGTCTTTTGATGCTTTTGGTAACTATGTGGTTCAGTACGTTCTTGCTAAGGATCAAAATGAGGCTATTGAAAAGATCATGGAGGCTGTCAAGGAGAATTTCATTTCACTCACACTCCACAAGTTTGGTTCCAATGTCATCGAGAAGTGTTTGAGGGTTTCAAAGCTTTCTGGTGAGCTTATTGAAGAGTTGTTGAAGAACAAGTCTGAAATGGTTAAGCTCTTGAACGATCCATTCGGAAACTATGTGTTGCAAACTACCTTAGATGTTGCAAAGGAGGATCAATTCGAGAAATTGTCGGAATTGTTAACTCCACTGTTGCCACAAGTGAGAAACACACCACATGGAAGAAGAATTCTTGCACGTCTTCAGCCAAACACTGCTGGTAAGCCATTCCCACCACATCACAGTCATCATCACATGAGCCACAGAGGGCCGCGCCAATCCACAAGCGGTACGCCAACTCCCCCAGCTGTTGCTGTTTCATTGGAGCCCGCAGTTGTCTCCACATCTAACTGAATGCTCTATTGCACTTTCTTTCATTCATATCACCCTCTCCCCACTTTTCTGTAAACTACTTCGACATGGTACATCCATTTGTTTTTGAGACGAACCACACTTCTTACATATGTACACTAGCCTTCTCATCATTGGCATGAAAGAAAAGAAAAAATAGGCGCGAGGATACTTTATGACGAACATATCATTCATTGTCTACTGTTTTTAATACACCTTTTGTCATTTTCTTAATCAAAATGCCTGTATACTTTACGCATCAAAGTGCGTAATTTTAGTGGGAGCTGTTCTTTTTGATGGGTTATTAGTGAACATTTTTGAGTATGCATATCAATGACCAGTATGACTAAATGTGTATCTGTGTAGGTGTAATAGTGTGCCGGTGTCCCAGTCGACACTATGTATAAAGCATCATCAGAAGAGTCGGATAGAAAAAAAAAAGAAAACCTGTAAATGAATGACCGTAATCCTTCCCAAAAGAAAAAATTACCAAGAAAATAGATGATAAGTGAAGATCAACTCCACCACTAAGGGGTATTAAAAAGGAGAGTGAGTCATGAATGAAGTAAAGGAGTGACAAATAATAGTGTAAGAGGGGTTGTGGTGGAGGACAATGGGAACCCAAACAAAAAGCAAAAGCAAAGGGAAAAGCAAAAAAAAAAAAACAGTGAGAATGGAAAAGAGTGAACATTAGAGGCAGATAAATAGCCATTATTACAAGTGGTTTTTGTTGTTGTTGTTCATGAAAATCAAGAGATTGTACAGCAAGATGAGCCGGTTTCTTCTCTAACCAAAAGACTGGTTCTTGTAGCAGCCTCAAAGACGTCATCAACGCCCTCACCAGTCAATGCAGAACATTCAACGAACTTCTTTGCACCGATCAGTCTTGCAACTTCCTCTCCTTGGCCTGGTTGGACAAACTTCTTGCCGTTTGCCTTTTCACTACTACTGCTTCTCAAATCCTTCTTGAGGCCCACAAGGATGATGGGGACGCCAGGACAATATCTTGTAACCTCTTCGCTCCATTTCCTTCTGGCATTCTGCAGAGAGTCTGGCTGATCAATGGCAAATCCGATGAGGATTACATGTGCCTTGGAGTAACTGAGGGGCCTCAGTCTCTCGTATTCTTCCTGTCCTGCTGTATCCCAAAGAGCGAGTTGGACAGCCTTGCCATCCACTCTGCAGTCCGTCACATAATTCTCAAAGACAGTCGGGTGATACTCGGTAGGGAACTCGCCCAAGGTGAACACATAAAGCAGGGATGTCTTACCACATGCACCATCCCCGACTATGACGAGTTTTCTCTTAACAGAGGACATTTCGAATGTGTTGAGGCTGGTCAAGGTGGCCAGGTGGCGTCTTCTAATGTGTGCTGGTGCTAAATTCCTGCAGGAGAACCGACAGAGTACACAGCTGCAGTACAATAGGGTGTTGAGTCACTGCACGCTGGACACAGATGTAGAATGATGGAGCACACTAGCTGCTTGGCAATCGTTTCGTGAGGCCGAAGAACAGAAGTGGAGCGTCAACCTTGGTGCCTCCAGCGAACAATTTCATGACGGCGTTTTTTTGACAAGCGCGCACATCCGTTCGAGAAAGCCCGACACTGGGAATCAAAAATAGCATCTGTGGCACGTGAACATTGGTGGTCTGTTATATACAGCTCAGACGAGAAGAGCACGTGTCTGGGTTGGACTATGAAGTTGGTCTAGCTTGGAGGGGGTGCAAGGCGGGACTGTGTATGTGTCAAAGAGGCTGCTGGGGAATGTTTCGAATGCCAATTGTGACATGTCACTGCAGCCGTCAAAGCCTCTGCATTCAGTGCTCATCCATCCCATCTAGTTTCTGGGATGGGCCCTCGTCCGGTATTGAACTCAACTATAAATGCACAAGAACACAAGAACACACACGGTAGCTAGTATTATATGGACACCACCGGCCTCAATTGGCTTGTTTGAGAATGTCCCCAAAATCCCAAGACCAGCTGTCACAGGAAGTACCAAGCGATGGTTTCCTGCTCCCGCCCGTCTTCTAATTGTGTCTTTGAGACCGTCTTAAACCCTGGAACTGGACCCCTTTGGGGCCCTTGTGAGGCCTTCTACAGCGATCGAAGCTTTGTTTATTGCTGAGGTTTTGTTCTTGCGCAACGTGGGAGGGACGATGCGCAGACAGTAGTAATCTCTGGAAAGACACACACGCAATCGTGCCAAATGTGAAAGCTCAGAGAGAGGGGAACAGAGAAGACCTCCAGGCCGAATCAATCAGCACAGAGTTAGACCTAACAACCACAACCCCCTCCCCTTTGTGTCTTTTCCAGCTTGTGGATGCAAGTAATCTATATTTAGTAGAATGCTGCTGTTGTGGTGTCCAGGTTATTTGACATCCGTGCATCAAGACGCATATTCAGCTTAAATTAATCCAGGAATATCAGAAACAGGGCAAGTCAATCAATCGTTTTCCATAATTCGTTGGCTAATAACTTGCTGGGGTTGTGGGTGGCTTATAGTACTTAGTGATTCACAGGCCTTCTCTTCAAAAGTAAAGCTGCGGTATTTTTTCCTGAAAGGTAATTTATGATCTTTACATGAATCTTCACCTGTAGACACAAAGCATTCAAAATCCTTTGAAATCCATATTATTTCCGGCGCAATCCCCCCTACTGAGATAATATATTCATTGTTGTATGCCACTACCAACGGAGTTCTCTAGGTATATATATATAAAGAAAAAACTTCTTCATGCTACTGCCAACAGAGAATAGGTCACGGTAGGAGAAGCTTGCCACTTAGGCTCTTGGCCTCCCCCTCAAGTCTGAATCGTGACATCCATCGCCATCATTACAGGCAGCAAAAGTTCCCAGGATCTAAAGAGCCTGGCCCCGCAGGCAATAATAATGCATAACTCCAACAGCAGAGAACCGAGTATAAGTCGCCAATAACCCGCACACCACCGGAGCGTTTCCCCCGGTTTCGGCCCGTTTCAGGTGTCCGGCCCGTCATTTTTTCACCGGACGGTGAGTAATTGACAGCCCTCGATTGGGACAAAAATTTCTGAAGTGCAAGTTGTCGATTCTCGCCTCCTTCAACACTGTTACCAGACCACTCTTCTCTTTAGTTTTTTATACGTTGGAGTAATTTGCCGGGTTGTCAGAGATGTTGGCATCCAGAAGAGTTCAGGCCACCGTGCGGAGAGCTCAGGTACGTTTCCCAGGCCTTTCTGGCTGGTGCGATGAGATCAGGTACTAACAACAACATCTCCGCAGTTCACAAGAACCCTTGCCTCATCTGCGGGTCTCACTACACGCATACCAGAGGAGTTCCAATCCCGTACCCCGCCATACTCAAAGCTTATCGAGAAGCTGACTAGAGTCAAGAGAGTTCTCAATGACCAGCCACTCACACTCGCCGAGAAGATTCTCTACTCGCATCTTGTTAACCCAGAGGAGTCGCTCGCTGCTGGCGATGTCTCCAAGATCAGAGGCCTTGAGTACCTCAAGTTGAATCCGGACCGTGTCGCCATGCAGGATGCTTCTGCTCAGATGGCGTTGCTTCAGTTCATGACTTGTGGTTTGCCATCTACATCCGTTCCAGCTTCCATTCACTGTGACCATTTGATCGTCGGTAAGGATGGTGAAAAACAAGACTTGAAGTCCTCTATAGCTACAAACAAGGAAGTGTTTGATTTCCTTCAATCTTGTGGTGAGAAGTACGGTATCCAATTCTGGGGTCCAGGCTCCGGTATCATTCACCAGATCGTCCTTGAAAACTTCTCTGCACCTGGTCTCATGATGCTCGGTACCGATTCCCATACTCCAAATGCTGGTGGTCTTGGTGCCATTGCCATCGGTGTCGGTGGTGCCGATGCCGTCGATGCACTCACTGGTACTCCATGGGAATTGAAGGCTCCAAAGATTCTTGGTGTCAAGCTTACCGGCCGCATGAACGGTTGGACTTCTCCAAAGGATATCATCACACACTTGGCTGGTATCCTCACAGTCAGAGGTGGTACCGGATACATTGTTGAATACTTTGGTGAGGGTGTTTCTGCATTGTCTTGTACAGGTATGGCTACTATCTGTAACATGGGTGCTGAGATTGGTGCCACCACCTCAACTTTCCCATACCAACCTGCTCACAAGCGCTATTTGATTTCTACACACAGGGCCCCATTGGCTGAGGCCGCTGATGAGGCCAACGCCAAGTACGGATTCCTGAAGGCTGATGCTGGTGCGGAATACGACAAGGTTATTGAGATTGACTTGAACACATTGGAACCACACATTAATGGTCCATTTACTCCAGATCTTTCTACTCCAGTTGGAAAGTTCGGTGCGGTAACTGATGAGAACCAGTGGCCACAGAACGTGTCTGCTGGTTTGATTGGCTCTTGTACCAACTCTTCCTATCAGGATATGTCCAGAGCTGTTTCTCTTGTTAAGCAGGCTGCTGATGCTGGTTTGAAACCAAAGATTCCGTTCTTTGTCACCCCAGGTTCTGAACAAATCAGAGCTACCATTGAGAGGGATGGTTTGATTGAGACTTTCACTGACAACGGTGCTATTGTCTTGGCTAATGCTTGTGGTCCATGTATTGGTCAATGGGATCGTGTTGACATTGACAAGAAATCGACTGAGACTAACGCCATTTTCACGTCTTTCAACAGAAACTTTAGAGCCAGAAATGATGGTAACAGAAACACCATGAACTTCTTGACTTCTCCAGAAGTGGTCACTGCTATGATCTATTCTGGAGACATGCACTTCAATCCGCTAACTGATTCTATTAAGACTGAGGATGGTAAGGAGTTCAAGTTCCAACCTCCAGTTGGTGATGAATTGCCAGGCCAGGGCTTCCTCCTAGGCAGAGAGGAATTTTATCCACCGGTGGATCCAAAACCACGTCCAGAAGTTGAAATTAACGTTCCAGAAGATTCGGATCGTTTGCAATTGTTGGAACCATGGAAGCCATGGAACGGCGAAGAGCTGAAGACAACGATTTTGTTGAAGGTTGAAGGTAAATGTACCACTGATCACATCTCTGCTGCTGGTGTTTGGTTGAAATACAAGGGTCACTTGGAGAACATTGCTTACAACACCTTGATTGGTGCTCAGAATAAGGAGACAGGTGAAGTTAACAAGGCTTATGATCTCGATGGTACTGGTTACTCGATTCCAGGTCTTATGCAGAAATGGAAGGATGATGACCGTAAGTGGAATGTTGTTGCCGAGCATAACTATGGTGAGGGTTCTGCCAGAGAGCATGCTGCTTTGCAACCTCGTTTCCTTGGTGGTGAGATGATTCTTGTCAAGTCCTTTGCTCGTATCCATGAAACAAACTTGAAGAAGCAAGGTCTTTTGCCGTTGACCTTTGCTGATGAAGCTGATTATGACAAGCTTGATTCTGGTGACGTTCTTGAGACACTCAACCTTAGAGATATGGTAGAGAAGAATGGTGACAACGGTGGTGTTATCCAATTGAAGGTTCATAAGAGAGACGGTTCTTCATTTGTCATTGATGCTAAGCACACAATGTCTAAGGATCAAGTTGATTTCTTCAAGGCTGGATCTGCTATTAACCACATTGGTAACGTTCGTCGTGCTGAGGCAGCCTCCCGTGGCGAATGATTGATATTCTTGATCTCATTTTACTTCTATTATTTCTTTCTGAAATTTGTTTTAATTGGTCATTCCTCTTTTATTTTGCTTTCTCCTGCACATCTTTTCCTTGCATCCAAAGCATCTGGACTCGTTCATTGTTTGAGTGGCATCCCACATGCTCTATATATATTTATTAGACGTCAACTTTTGATCTTAAGCTTTATTTGTAGTCTACAATGGGATTTCAACTTTAAGTGTGTCATGCCATTAAGTTCAAACGACGTCTGTCTGATCTATAAAATTAGGGGCGGTCTCTCCAATATATGTTTTTTTTATTTTGGGGGAAGGCCGGGGTAAAAAAGCTCGTAAAAAGACTCTATAACTTGTCTGAGGGTTCCGAATGTCCAAGTGTGAAGAAAAGCGACACCAATAATTGTGTATCGTGTAGATAAGCACACGTGAGGATGTGAAAGTATGGGGTATATGTGTGGGAGGTGATAAAGATTACTACTCATCCAACAAAGAGTAGTTCTTCTTGGACAGTTTAGATCTCAATGCCTTACCATAGAAGTAGAAGCCATATGGAATGAGAACCATAGCTGTGGAGATGAATGCCAAGAGCCATGAAGCCCAGTTTAGACCCAGCTTTCTGTACATCTGTGGTGTGAACAATGGGAAAGCTGCACCACCTGCACTTCTGAGGAACACCTTTGTGGCAAGAGCAGAAGAGGCATAGAGAGCATAACAATCAATGATGTAGTTGTTGATAGAGTAGTAAATCATAACCATTCCGTAGCCAAAGGCGATACCTGAAGATGCTGGACCGACCCAGATGATATGCTTGTAGGAAGTGGCACCCAAGATCCAAAGCGCAATGGCAGAGAATGGAGCGCCAATCATGGCACCAACTAGACGATCTTCCGGAGTTGGCTTTCTACGGTGTGTCATGGCGACATATTTCTTTTCACAGATTGGGGTTGTGACAAGGGCCAAGCAAGCACCAATCAAAATTGGAATCAACATGAGGCCAATATAAGCATCGTTATAGCCATAAAGTTCGTCAAAGATGACTGGGTAGGCAAAGAAGAATGCATAAAGCAAAGCATAAATCAAGCACACGTAGAAGCACATGAGGTCCAAGACTGGTTCACTAACGACAAAGTAAAGTGGTCTAACCAAGCACGACATGATGAGCTCCTTCAAAGTCATACCTTGGGCTTCCTGTTCAGTCATGATCTTTGGGTTACCAGTTTCTTTTCTTAATCTCTTGGCTCTCTTTTTCAAAATGACCGGAGCATAAGTCTCTGGGACCAGAGTGGAGGCGATCCACATGACGCCGGCAAAGGCCATGTTGACCCATATGATGATATCAAATCTCCCAGTCTTGATGTTGATCCAACCACAAACAAGCGGGCCGAAAACAGGCCCACAGTATGGAGCAAAGGCAAAGTAGGCAATTGCTTCACCTCTAGTCTCGGTTGGGAACATGTCGGCAATTGAGCCACCAACAAGGGAAAGACCTGATGAGGCCCAGACACCGCAAAGGAATCTGCACACCAAGAGGGTGCCAATGTTTTTGGCCACTGCGCATGGAATGTTGAAGATGACATAGAGGAACAAGGAGATGAAGTAAACCGGCTGTCTGCCAATCTGCTCAGATAGCGGCGCCCAAATCAGAGGGCCAAGGGAGAAACCCAGCACCATCAGGGAACACGTCAGCGTTGACACCTCTGTTGACACGTGGTACTTGTCATTGATGAGGCCTAAACCACCGCTAACACAGGATGAGCCGAATGCAACGGATATGACCAAGACAGAGAGGTTGATGGTGTAAACCCATTTGAGCCATGTTGGCCAGTTGTGTGGGTTGTCGGGGTCATTGGTGACAAAGGTGACAAACTCAATTTCTGGATCGAGCTCGGCCTCAGCAGCCTTTTCATTGTTTGCAGTGGCGCTTGAGTCGTCGTCACCAGACACCTTTCCAGTAGAGCCTCCACGGTTAGTGCGTGTTCTTATTAGCTGTGCTGTTCTTGACTGCGATCTGCCCAGCGAGTGCAACGTCGCCACAGGCACAAGGCCCGTCGGCGTTTCTAGTGTGTACTCCTCTGGAAAGATGGCGTTCTTCACGTTGGATGGCACGTTTGGATCAACCATATGGGGCTCCGACTGCACGCCCATCTCCTGCAGAGACTTGGCCGTCTCCGTGGGCACGAGGCGCACACGGTTCGCCGTGTCTGCTCTCGAGAGCTGCACACTGAGCTCAGACTGGGCGTCCTGGTTCTCCGGCACATACGCCTGCGGGTGATTTTCGAGTGTGTTGATTGACTCGTCGTCTGAGGCCATTGCGTAGTGTGTAGGTTGGAGGTTGTAGGTTGTAGGTTGTAGGTTGTAGTGCGTTTGAATATTGATACACTCTCACTTGGCGGCTAACACACCACCCATCCCCATCATACAGCCACAAAGGCAGGGGTCCGCCCTTTTATACATCAACAAGCACTTGAGGGATATCCTGGCCTCTCCCTCACCCATCGCTGTGGATAGCCGCGCGTCCGTTTAGCGCACACTTATCACGCGGGTGTGGAGTTCCAGAAATTTTAGGGACCGCAAACAAAACACAGCAGCAGTGGGTGCCCCCGGATGGCCGAACGAAGGGTGTGAAGGGGGAGCGAGAAACAATCTCGTGCCTGGGCCTGGAGATCCAGCAGGCCTGTACCCGGCGCCATTGGTCTATGGGCGCACGGGGCCCTATGGCCACCGCCCTCGTGCCATGGGGACCCAATGGGTCCCCATGGCCTCATGGCCCCATGGCCGGTCTCGCTGCGCGCCAATTTTATGTGACAGCCCAAACAATAGCGCGAAGAGCAATCCAGCCAGGCCCGCTTCTCTGCCCACGCTTCCTTCTCCCTCCCTCCCATCCCATCTAGCAGGGCGTCAGCATCGCTGGACCCTCCCTACGCACCGCTGGGCTACTGCCACGCACGGCCAATGGCTGCCCACGAAGGACAGCGCCAGGGCCATGCCTGAGCCCGACCGCTCTGTGCGCACCCTGATTCCAGATTCCACGCAGCGACGGAGTGAGCCAGCCGCGCGTGTACTCTATTTCGCGCTGGTGCGCGGGACGGACTTTCCGGGACGCCTGCCTACTTGCGCCTGCTGGGAAAAGAGTAAACAAAGATAGCCTTTTATTGGTGTTCTTATTTATCTATTTTATTTCTGCTTCGTTTTGTTGTGCTGGGGCGAGACGCGTGTTCAGGGACCCTGGCCAGGGCGCTGGTGCTCCTTCCTGAATGCGTCGAGACCCTTCTGCAGCGTCTGGATGTACCTGATGACTTCCTTTCTGCGTGCCTTGAGCACGAGGCGCTTCTCCTCGTTGTCCATGTCGCCCAGCTCGATCGCGTCCAGCTTGATGAGCTCCTTGAGCAGCTCCTCCTGGTAGAAGTTGAACTTGTAGGCGCTGTCGTCGTCGCTGAGCGCGGCGTGCTCTGCGTAGTACTGCTTGATGCCAGGCTCCAGGGTGCCGTCCAGCCTGTCCTGGACTGCTCGCAGCGCAGCCTCCACCTTCTGCGCAAAGGTGAGCTTTGGCTCAGGTGCCTTCTTGTTCCTCTTGTCAGCGGCGGCCTTGCCGGCCTGCCCGCCCCTGCTCGAGAGGAAGAGCAGCGTTGACAGCACTAGCAGCGCAGACACACCCACTCCCCAAGCAGTATACTCGTAGTCGCCCATGTTCTGCCGCCTGGCTTGCCGCACACAGGACACACTTCCTCCGTCTTGACTCAAAAGCTGTCCATCTATTTTCGCCAGCGCCCGCGTTCGGTGACACCACGGGCCTAGTTTTTTTTTTTTTAACTAAAGCCGCCCCTGTTTTCGACTTGGGCACACATCAGGATCCTCCCGAGCTACAAAGGCGCACAAACACAACACAGGCAAACAGTAGTCCTTTGCTGGGAGTTTTTTTTTTATTATTTATTTCTTTCCTTCATTCAAAGAAGCTAAACAGATCCAGCGCCTCTACCCAGAGTTTGGAAGTTGTTCAGGGCCACTTTGAGCCGCTCGCTAAAGTCAATATTATCTCCGCTCTGTTGCAGCACCTCAGCCAGCACTTGCTGGAATCCCAACTCACGCAAAGCTGCAACTCGCGCGCTGGTGGAGCTAGTGGTGCGCCCACTGCGCAGTGATCTCAAGTCCCTTAGACGACCAGATTGATCATCAATGGTGTTGGCTTCGAAGCCGCGAACGTCTGAGGTATCTTCAATGTCAACGTCCCCGGACACTGCCCGTCTAAAATCTCCAAAAGTGTGCTGCGCACTTTCCCCAGACCTCTGCTGAACGTTCTCCACCCATGTCAAGTTGATCAAGACCCAGATACACGCCAGCTTTACTCCATCGTTGTTGCAGTGAAGCAGCAATTCCCGGATCTCTTCCATTAACGCAACGTTTCGCACAATAAGATCTCGACAATCATCATCGATAATGGCTATATGGACAACAACATAAACAATGGCCTCCAACAGCTCGTAGTTGGCTTCGACATCCATGGGACTCGATTTCATCTTGACAAGCAAGAAGTTCAACCAGCTCTGTTTCGCTTCTTCACTCGTCGGGTCCTCGCTCTCCAATCTAAAGAAATTCAATAACTGCATGACATGGGTGACCGAATTGGTTGTCAAATTTCTTAAAACGTTAAAAGCCATAACCCGAATCTGTAAGTCTGCATGGTTGCAAAATCCAATGATATTGGCCAACCCAATTGGAGTCATAAACTTCTCTCTCGTATCAATCATCTCGTTGTAAACCAAATGGCGTAAGACCCATAACGAATTGAGTAAAATCGAACGGCTTTCAGTGGTTCTTAGTAAATCGGCAATGATATCAACAAGTCCCCCAGAAAGCAAATCTTTACGCAATGGACTGAAATCCAAAATGATATTGGAAACAATGGCGAGCGCAACAGTTTTTAGCAGGATTTCATTCTGTAACAAGATGAAGTTATGACCCAACTGTAACGTCAATTCATGCTCGGGAATGGATATTGTGTCAAGTAAAAAAGTCACAATTGAGGTGTCTTGTAATCTGGTGCGTAAAGTGGAGATACTTCTTGAAAATGACCTGAGTAAATAACATGCCGACACGGCAAGATGATTACTGGCCAATAACCCACTTTCATCCAAATCATTTGAATTCACAAGGCATTGATGCAGCCCATCATTATGAAACTTCAACACAGACTCAATTGTATGAATCAAATCGTCATTTAAGATTGCAATCCTGTTGCTTTCATCTGTAGCCGTGACACAGCTCAAGATCAGAAAAACTGATGCTAAGTTATCGAGCTTTTGCAACGATAGTGACTGTATGCCCAATTTCCCCAATTTGCAAACAATTTCACAAAACTTCACAATTATATTACAATTCAAGAGGAAATCATTAACAAACTCAAAGTGCAATGATAATCTTGAAAGTATATCAAACGGGTTGAATTTTCGAGAAAGGTTCAAATGACTCTTATAAACGGTGAAATTGTTTGAATCTTCCAAGTTGATCAATTGAACAAGATACGGTAAAAGCTTCTTCACATTTACCGATTTTTGGCCTTCTGTCAAATCAGAGCTTAGGGAATAATTGACAAGTAGATTGATTGAAGCCAACTTAAGTTCTGGGTCTTGTGCTTTAAGAAGTGAACTGATGACAAAATAGTGTTCCTTATCCAAGACCTCAGCAATGTTCACTTTGGAAGACCCAGTGACTGGATTCATATGTAATTCCTGCTCTTGACAAAGCATATGCGCCAATGAAAATAACAACGGTCCTGTGAAATTGGAGAACAAAATCATTTTTGGAGGAGATGGAACAAACACCCGATCATAACATTCGGTATAGATCTTTTGGGCTCCATATGACTTGAGAAGAGCAGAAAGAGGAGCCTTCATGACAACTTGAAGAATTTTTAACGACTGTGGAATCAACGACTTCAAATCGGATGCGTTCAAATGCGGAATAAGGGAGAATATTCCCTGTAGCACACGGTTTCTTTTCGTAATCCAATCGTAGTTCGGCTCAGCAGTCTCATTGAGTTTTTGATAAAGCAAATTTTTGAAGAGCATCCCATCAGCAGACATAAGATCCAAGTTGAAATATCTTCTTGTGGATAGAACCACGGACAAAATGTTGAAAATGTTGACCAGGACCGCGTCATTGTCTTTGAACTTGTTTGCCACACGGATAAGGACAGTGAATAGCGCCCTATCGTGGACCATGATCGGAAGCGACTCAGTGCGGAGGGAAAGAGAGTATATAATGATCAACAGGTGCTCGAGTATCGCAGGATCCTGTCGCTCTCCACTGATGATCTGTGCCATGATCTGGAACACGGCGGCCAGGTTCGGCGAGTGGAGCAGGGCCAACTTCTCATCGTCGTCGCCAATTATAGAGAGCCGAACCTCTCGTAACGGCTCGCGGAGATCCTCATCACTGAGTGTAGCATTCAATGTGACCATCATTGAGAAGCCGCCGTCGTGGATGGTTTAGTGAACGGTGCTGGCGGCTAGTCATCTGGACTCGTCAAGTTGGTGGCCAGTACAGTACAATTTGACCCCAATTCTTGTTTCGCGGGGCAGGTCGCGCGCACTAGCCACATGGTGACAGCACATTTCCGTATACGGCTTATCTGGCGTCACACTGTGGCTAGTGCGGGCCAGTGCCACACGGGATTGTGGAGATCGTTTGCCCTTTGTCCTATGAATTCTTGGTTGCCAAGGGGACGACAGCGAACAAGCACATGATCACAGAGTTTCAAACCTTAGATTCTGCAAGAAGAAAAAAATTAGGGTGGACCCCCTGAATTTTGTTGTTGGCCCCCTCACCCTTCATCCTCGGACCCTGTCAGCGCCACCCCCATACAGACCTTCAATGACACTGAAGCTGAAGTCACGCTGCACCCCAAAGGCTACGAGAAGAAGCGAAGAGAGGGTCTACCGTGCCGTCGTCCATGGCCTGTTCAAAGGCAAGGCGTGGTCTTTCAACAGGCTCAAGACTGTTGAGCAACGCTGGAATCTCGTGCAGGACGTCGATGACGCCGTCGAGAGACTCTCAGCGCAGTTCGGATCAACCGATCTCACAATACTGTCGTACGTCCTCTTTGCATGTGCAGATGATCACACTCAGAAATATTATAGAAGGACGGTGAAAATTGCACAAGGTGGCCTGGCGAGTTCATTCGCTGAATGCAAGACCTTGGAGACCGTTCTCTTCCTATTCAGAGCATCTCGTCGAGGCCCTCCTGACATCACCCTTACGACATTGGATGAGCTCAAGTTACTGCTTCTTTTTGGGAAAATTGATGGAAGGGTTGCCGTGAAATGGTTTGACGGGGTGCTGTCAGTAATCAAAAACTCACCAAAGCTTAGCACTCCTAAAGATCTGAACTTACTACTTCAGAAACTTTCAACCTATCCGGTGATTTTGAGTTTTGTCAATGCAGACTTGAAAAGGGCACTCAAGGAATCGGGCTGTTTATCCGCTATCAATGCAACAAACTTTGCCGAATGGATCAGTTCTCAAGATCGGAACGAGATATTGCATGCTACGGACACAGATGATCTGTTTACGCCTGCAAAGGAAATCGCTATTACTACAGTTTCTCCAGCTGATTTGAAGTTGACATCTACACCTCCACCTCAAACTCCGTCAACCGAGCCTTCCAGTGCGGATAGCTCAATCTCAGAATCTGATATGATTTTTGCCAATAACAACTTAAATGGATATTACAGTGATGTGACGGAGATTGATTTTGATGGTTATGAGGAGCCTGTATTCATGAGAGAGCCTTTGATTCTTGACTCGCTTGATCAGGGAACGCCAGATCCTGTTCCGTACTACTCCTTTGAATCATATGGACCGTACAATGTAGGCGAGAAGGTCTACGTTAATGGCTCCCAGCTCTATTCACTGGACACTGGGCGTCAACTTGTTTCTGATCCTCTTTTTGTTGGCCCCTTTGAGATCAGTGCCAAGGTCTCTGATGCTGTGTACATGGTTGAGATTCCTTCAAGTTTCAACTGCTGTACTTTGCTCCCAAAAGAGGCTCTTGTCAACACTTTAAAATATCCTGGGATCCAAGCAGAGAGAATGCTACTGAAAGAAATCAAGAAACAGCTTACTGTGAACAAGGATAAAGGCACAACTCTCATCGAGTATGCAGATGGTTCGAGAAGTACCGTTAAGCTCGAAATTCTTCAGCAGGCCCTAAGAATGAGAGCACTATGACTACCTAATGATTTAAAATGCTGATGACTAATTGCTAATGACTGCATGACTACCACTCCCTTAGAGGTTCCTAAAAGCTAATATAATTGCATATTTATTTGAAGAACGGCGTAAATATCCAAATACGGAATATTTCCACATCAATGCCTCTCTCATAGTCTGCGAGGTTGACCCGCGAAGCATGTGTCAAGCCCACAACAGAAAGCCGACCTTGCAGAACCTGGGACCCTCTTTGGCAGGACCAATTTGAAGCCCCCTTAAACAACTGCAGGAGAAGCTCTCAGGCACCCTGGAAGCCATGGAGAAATCGAGGTCATGTGACATGGGGAGTGACACGAATAAGAGGAGCCGCTGGCGAACGATATCGCTGGCAGCAGTGCTGCTCTCACTACCCTCGGTCATGCTCTATTACAATCAACACATCGTTACGGAAGCTAGAGATACGATACACACGGCAGTAGAGAAGTATATACCTTCATGGCCACAGAGCAGCATTAATGAAGGCTCCATACAAAAATACGAAGTGAAATACCTAGACATTGATGAGGGTGAGTACATACGGCTGGGGCTCACCCCAAACAAACCAGTGCAGATTATCCCGCTCGATGGTGACCACAACCACAGATCACCAACCATACATGGACGATTCCTACATATCACAGATATCCACCCAGACGACTTCTATGTGACTGGTACTGATTCTGAAAATGCTTGTCATAGAGGAAAACCTGAGGGCGGCGGGCCTGGGGCTTCAAAGTATGGCGACGCCACAATTGGGTGTGACTCTCCTATGATTCTTATGAATGAAACCATGGAGTGGATTTCCGCTAACTTGAGAGATAAGATCGACTTCGTCATATGGACCGGTGATAATATTAGACACGACAATGACAGAAAAATTCCGCGTACAGAAATGGCTATCCTGGACATGAATAGGAAAATGGCCGAAATCTTCCATGACATTTTCCATGGTGACCAACTAGACCCAAGACATTATGATGTCCCTGTTGTTCCTTCATTGGGTAACAACGACGTTTACCCTCACAACTTGTTTTCTCCTGGACCAACATTACAAACTAGAGAGATGTGGAACATTTGGCAAAGTTTTGTGCCACAGGAGCAGATGCATGTCTTTGAGAAAGGTGCTTATTTCTTCCAAGAGGTTGTTCCAAACAAATTGGCTATTCTGTCTATCAATACACTTTATCTTTATAAGGCCAATCCTCTTGTTGACAGTTGTGATAGAAAAAGAGACCCAGGCTACGAACTGTTGAAATGGCTTGGTGTCACATTACAAGAGTTGAGAGAACGTCGAATGAAAGTTTGGCTTAGTGGTCATGTTCCTCCTATTTTAAAGAACTACGATATCTCATGTTACCGGAAATTCGCCATCTGGACGCATGAGTACAGAGATATAATCATTGGCGGCGTATATGGCCACATGAACATTGATCACTTTATCCCAATCGACTCACAAAAGGCTTATAAGTCATACCAGCAGTCTCTCTTGGCACAGGGGTATGAGGATTACAGAGTTTATGAGGATTATGAAGAACAAGAAGAAGATTATGACGGTGAAGAAGTACAAGAAGAAGAAGAAGGAGAAGAGGAAGAAGAAGAAGAAGATTATGACAGTGAAGAAGTAGAATATGACGTTGGTTTGGAGTCTCAATACTTGATGATGGGAGTCAACGTTTCAGAACATGACTTGAACGTTGCCATTGCAGCAAACGAAGCTCGTGCTATGGGCGGTCCTCCAACGAATAAGGAGGCATATATGGACAGCGTTAGAGAGATATTTTATGCTGACCTCAAATCACGTAAGAAGTCAGGCCTTAATTTTGAACGTTATTCAATCACTACAGTTGCTGCAAGTGTCATTCCGACATTCAATCCTGGTATGAGAATCTGGGAGTACAACATCACTGGAATTGAAAGTGAATTCTCATTCCAACCAAAACCATGGGCCCAGTTCTTTCAAGAGCTCGATTTGAAGATGTTGCAAGACGATGACGATGACGATGACGAAGAGGAAGGGGAAGAGGAAGAGGAAGAGGAAGGAAATATTTTTGCCGATATTACAGCCCGGAAAAAAAGAAAGAAGGGCAAAAAGAAAAAACAAGATCCTTCAATTCCCCTTCCTATGCCGAAAGATGCTGAACTAGGTCCTGGATACACTCCTCAGACATTCTCCCCCTTAAGATTTGTCCAGTACTACCTGGATTTGAAGGCAATCAATAAGGGAGAAAAGCCATTTGACTACGAAGTAGAGTACACATCTGATGGAGGGCCCTACAGGATGAAATCACTCTTAGTTGAAGACTACATAAAACTGGGTAAAAAGCTAGGTCAGCCATTGAAAACCTCAAAGAGTACTGTGGATGATTCATCCGCTAATAAGAGTGGCAAAAGTGGTAAGGATAAGAACACTAAACTCGAGGAGCTATGGGAAACATTTAAGAAACATGCGTTTGTAAGTTCTGGGTACCATGATGAATGATCTACTCCTACTGCTCTTTAATAAGTTGATCGAATATTTACAGCGAACGCATTTGAATCATCAGTAGAATACGAAATAAAGTTCTTTATACAAGTGGTTTTCTCTTGACGAAGGACATAATGAGAGTCTTCTCCCTGAAAACTATGAACGCAACAAGAACCATAGCGAGAATACAATTACCCAAAAGCTCTATAAGGTTTCTTGTATAACCAAACATTATGATATCAACAAGGAAGATTCCAAATCCAACAATGATAATACTCTTCATAGTATTGTCCCACCGGATCATGTAAAAGTCAACGTTGTTCTTTTTGAAGTACTTGCCAACAAAATTATGACAATATATGATTCTCAGAGTCATGTTGATCATGTTGGAAAAGATGAGACCGCGAAGAGAGTACTTGAGCCAAGAGATAAACACCCAAGACGTGGAAACAAAGATGGCAGAGAAGGCCATCATGGAGTATGTGTAATCCATGACCTCCTGGCCAGATGCAGTCGACTGATGGACAGCTTCCAGGATACCATTGAATGCCATTAATGGGAGATACAATGTATAAAGTGGTATTGTGTCAGCAACGTGATTGGACCAGTTATCACCAATGAGCTTTTGGATGAGGTAACCAGAGTTCAAGGGCCCAAATATGACAATTATGATGGACAAGTAGATATAAAATCTCGTTGTGTTATTTATGATGTTGACTGAGAGTTGCATGTTCTTCAAGGATTTTGCACTGAGAAGAAGTCTTGTGAGGAAGTTTCTCAAACCTTCTTCAAGGGGGGCAAAGACAAGGCGGGCAAGCAAGGATCCATAGTTGGAGATTAACGAGTAAATACCCTGTTCTTCAATTGTGCAGAGAGTGTTGATGACAAACTTGTCGCCTTCAGTGAGCAAATGCTTGAATGCAATGTTGAAAAAGACTCTGCTAAAGTGACTCAAAGAGTCAGCATCGAAGTAATAGTAGTGTGTCTCCGACTTGTAGATCTTTGCTGGAACACTATGAAGCCTGCTTGCATAATGTGAAGACTTCTTGAAGCGCCTAAAATCGACGTAGTAGGCCACCAATAGAACCGTAGAGTGAACAAGCTTAGCCATGGCAAATGCAATGATTGGAATACCTTCAATCTCATCACTTCTGAACCAGAACACAATTCCAAAGTTAGTAAAGCAGCTGAGAGTCACTGCAGTAGTTTCATAAGTGGCTCTTTTGTCGTAATTCAAATTGAACTGATTCAGGACGTAGAACGGTTCCGAAATGAGTTCGATGATTATGGCAGCCCAGAGAATGAAAAGAGAAGAGTTGAACAGTTCCATATGCTTGAAGATATCTGAAATGTGGGAATACTGCCAGAGCATTAATCCGGCCGAGAGAGGAATTCCAATTGCGAGTGGAATGTATGAGATGTTGATAATGCTCTGGAGAGTAGAGATACGCGTACCTTCGTATAGCTTGCTGTGGTCATACTTGTTGGGCAGGTCCTCTTTCTTCTCGTCCGCAACGTCATCGCCATGATCCTTGACCCTCTGTGCCGTGAGTCTGACGGCCTCTCGACTGAAGAACAAGGACGTGTTCATCAGAAACTCGAGGAAAGCGTTAATACCAAACGACTTTGGTGAGATATAGATGATGAGCATCTGATTAAGTACAAACGTGCAAAGCTTAGTGAAGACCTGGGCAACCAGAAGGAGCGTCACACCCTTGGCAGACTTGGACAGCAGCCTGTCCGTCAGAGAAGACTCCTGCAGACTCTGGACTTTGCTCATGACGCTGCTGGCACCGAGCGGACGTTTGCAAATTACACCCAGACACGTCCTTAACGCGGCAGACAGAGATTTGTTGTCGGGTTAACGCGCCTTGATGAGCGCGAGAGGTCGCTCGCCGGGCCTTTTGTCGTGTCTCGGTGATGATGCCAACAACATAGATCTCATTTGTGCGGGACAGTATGACACTACAGCATCAAAGATTCTCCCCCCTAGCTTCCTTTAAAACCCTCTAGACCTTTAGGCCTCAGCACTCCCGAATAACCTTGAAAGTCGATGAGATAGTACGATCACGTGATTGTGCACTGATGCATCCTGGTAGACATGCTCGCCCTTCCTAACGGAACTCGTCCCTGTTAGCTCAGTCGGTAGAGCGTTCGGCTTTTACGATATTAGATCTAGCAGGAAACCGAAATGTCAGGGGTTCGAGCCCCCTATGGGGAGTTCCACTTTTTTTTTAAACTTTTTTTTATCGTATTGGGTGTTAAACAAGAGAAGGTGGTGCATATAGTATGTGGTATCGCTTTGATGCTATCCCAACTTGGTGTCTACTATTGAATGGCCTTGGAGTTGCCAACAACAGATGTTTCTCGAGACGCGTACCGGCCAAATCGGGCGGAGAGCGCGAGATCGCGTCTCCGCTTGGGACGCGTCTCCTGCGCATTGCGCCAGACGCTGTGGAAAAGAGGCCTCTTTGCACGACTGTGCTTTCTTCACTTAGCGCCAGGAACTTTTGTTTGCATTCATCTGTGAGCGTCACAGTTGCTAGGTCATCTCTGTGGAGCCGCCTCACGCACTTGGATACGTCACAGCGCTCTGCAACCCATTTGTTTTGCAAGGGGTCACGAATCTCTTCTACGCGCAGCTCTTGGCCACGAATAGGTTTATTTATACACAATTCAGACGCGTTCTTTTCCACTGGCCTCATTTCCCTTCGCTTCAGCCAAGGGCACGGGACCGCGGAGCACCACAAGCATTGCCCTTGTTATCATAAGATGGAGTTTTATGCCCATAAGGCTTTCTTTAAGTCTGACACCGTGGACCCGTTCACAAACCTTCCTCTCTATGTGTTTGACTCAAACTTTCTTCCGGACTTCTCGAAGACCGACTTCGACAAGAAGACTGTCGAAGCACTGCTGGTGAAGGCATTCAAGAAAATCATCAGGAGGATACCGCAGGAACAATATGCTCTCGTATGTTTCACATCTGGGTTCAAGATATTCAACAATACAAACAACACTTGGGTGACGGCACTCAAATGCTTCCAACTCCTACCCAACGAACTCAAAAGCAACATGACCAAAGCCTACATGGTACATGAATCGTGGCTCGTAAGATCTTTCTCGTCCATTGTCACAAATGTTCTTAATATAAAGATGTTTAAAGGCCACAACCACAACCAGAACTCAAACCCATCACCATCCATGATATCAACAGACCAACGACTTGTGTTCTGCAAGGACCTTACGGAACTATCAAAATTTGTCGATATCACGAAACTCAGGATTAGTCTCAAAGTGTACCTTTACGATTTGCAATTTGCAGAAAGATTGATTATTCCCTATACAATCAGAACAAAATCAAGCGACCATCACGAGTACTTAAGCTTGATCAATGAGAGGGCAACGGCAAGACTGTTAACCGAAGGGCCAAAGAATGAGCTTGTATTTACCCGACCTGCGAATCCAAAGAAGCTGGGTATTTTAATCGATGCTATTGAAAGAGGAAACTATCTAGATATGTCTCAATGGGACATCTACTGCATGGGATCCCTCTACCTTCACACTTTACGCAAACATGAACACCCACTCATACCTATCGACCATATTCACCTTCCTATCAGAGATGATTTTGAATACACTTACGAAACCTTTTGCAGAATGATCCGCTATAATGATTGTCTTGATCATCTTTGCAAAATTTTTGAAATTCTATTGAACATGGCAAGCCATGGCTCAGACACAAGGCACACATCCAAGTCTCTATCCAAGGCAATAGCACCTGCAATTTGTCAAGAGAAAGTTTCCATGAAGACTACCGACAGACTGTTGGTTGGTCAGAGATACATTAAGAACCTAATCGAGCACTGGGACATTATTATGAAGTCATTGACTACTGGACTCTCAAGAAACGCACCCACCTCTAAGAGACCAACACCACCACAGCCTCGGAAGACAGGATTGACAACAAGAAAACCAACAATCAGAAAGAACGTCCAAGTGAGAGCTTCAAATAAAACAGGAACCTCTATAGATATTACAGATATAGAAATGGATATGCCTCCGCCTGCACCTCCAAGACCAATGGCCAACGTCAAGACCAGATCTACCTCGACATCCCCAATTCTTTCAGTGGAAAGCACATCATCAACTCATCCTACAGACTCTCCAATTGAAGCGTGGACCGATGATAGAAAAACAACTGGAACGTTAAGGGAGTCACTGTCTATGGAATCGCTTGTCGAAGACAATGCCCACCTGGAGCCAAAGGTTAGCAAAGGATCTCACCAGACTGATAATAACAGGGCTCTTGCTGATGTGACTGCTACTCTGAACAAACTTCCAAAGGATGCTATACAGAAGAAGCGGAACAACGTGCTAATGAAATTCGCAGAAGGTTACTCGTCAATTGAAGGCCAGAAAAAGGTTACAAGATTGGCAAAGTTATATGAGGAGAGGCTGATGGGTATTAAAATCATTAATGACATGGAGAAGTAGGCAATCATACTTGGTTATAACTCCATATTTTGTCTATACGAGCACATATATCATACGCACATAAATCGTTAACATCCAGAAAACACAACAGAAGCCGCAGTAGAACAAGAACGCGAGCGTGATTTGAGGGTGGTAAGGAATGCGTCGACGCGTAAGACAAGACAGGGAGACACTTATGAAATTCGCGGTAGGGGCACTCATGATGCTCCATTTGCACGCCTAAATTTGTTTAAGGCCCCGATGGACAATTCCACCAGCATTGCAGTCGATAAGGCACCCTGACAACGCACACTTCGCGTGATTTACTGGATCACCAATATCCAATCGGAATACCACTATCAGCAGCTTGCATAGCGGCGTTCTCTGACCGAGGCATCTGCTATATTGTCGGCGTATACAACACTATCTCCCAAACCGCAGATCACGACCGTCACCCAGCAATTGCTAAAAGAAAGAGATCAACAGGGCAGCCATGGCCAGCTCTGACATCATGGATGATTTTCCAGGAAGCTTTTTGACTCCTCTGATGGCGAAAAGGGAAGATTTCTCTGAAGACATTTCACCCACGAAGCCGCTCAACATCAAGGCAAGTGGTAGCGGCCAACGACTAACATCAGCACCATCCACGAGGTCATTGGCATCACAAGAAACATCTGAATCGACATCATCGTTCATGACAGCAATGGAGAATGAGGTGGAGAGTGGGACAGAAACCCACCACACAACCAGTATACATCCCGTTTCTGCCAATGAGCCAAAGATGAGCAGTGATGACACCATCAGAGCAGCTTATCGCAGTGATGATGAATATTCCTCGCAGGACGAGGAACACACTGCATTGGGCCTCGGGATCCACAGACTGTCTGTTCGTGATGATGATGAGGCGATGATTGCATCCATACCATCACAGCCAACTACAGCAGAGAGTGATTTCGGATACAACGATGACCCAACACCAGTACTTCCGCAAACAGGATTCCAGCAACAGCCACGAGCTGCTTTTCTTCCTTCGAAGACAGATATAGCTGAAGAGTCTGTAGATGATGATGTGACACCGAAACTTTCCTCTACTCAAGGCTCTTTCCCATCAAAACAACCTTATAATGTCAGCTACAATGTCACGCCTGTCCTTAAGCCCCAACCAGTTGTTCCAGGACTTGAGCAAAGATATTCAACACTGAGAGAGAGCAGCACTGGTGACCACTCACGAATGAACTCTGGTGGTGACTTGGAGGATCCACCAATTGAAGAAGCCAGTGCCGTTATCGTTTCACCAGTGAAGAGGTCACCACAGAAGAAGGCTCTATCACCAACAGCCACAAGTAAGCACCACAGATCAAGATCAAAATCAACGAATACTTATGACACATCATATACGTCAGAGATGAATGATACAACTTACTCACAAGAATCTGGATACCTGAAGTCTGTGAAACAGGATCGCCACAATACTGCCAATATTCTTGCGTCGACTGAATATAATAGCGAAGAGTTTGACCCGTACGCTGCGCATGAAGGTGAACTTACTTCATTGTTCTTATATGCTCTTCATGCATTTGATGCAAAAACCCTTGAAAAGTCCAACGACTCTGCAATATGTTTGTCGTTTGAGAAAGGTGATGTTATTTACGTCCATACTGTGGATACAAGCGGATGGAGTGAAGTTACACTGATAAAGACATTCAAGAGAGGTTGGGTTCCTATAAACTTCTTTTCAGAACTGGTAAAAGACAATCCAGAACTTCCATTGGCAAAGTCTAGACTTCCACTTAAGTTGCTTTTAGTATCAGCTGCAAAGTTCCTCAGCAATCCTGTGGATAATCCCCAGAATGGCGACGCCTGTTTCTCTATTCATCACATTAACGCCATAAGGGACGGTGTTAGACATTTATTGGAAAGTACGGACTGTCTGTCGAGGTCTACACTTATTGTCAAACAGAAACCTATCATTCGCCGAATGAGAAAAAGCTTGCTGGCCGATTGGTATTCTCTGATGATTAAAGCTGACTCGTACAAACACTCCAAGAGCTTGGTACATTTGGAGACTTTGCAACTAATGGTTCTGCAAGTTGTTAAGAAGTCTGTGGTTTTCCTTGATATTTGGGGTATTGAATCCGAGCTATTGAGAAAGGAGCAAGATGAACGCAAGGCAAGGAAAGAAGTCGTTAAGGATGATATTCCTATGTTGGCAAAAGTTCCAATGGTCAAGGATAGACTTAATGAGATCCACAACTTACTTTTCACTTACATTGGGCTTCTTCTTGGAAGGTTGGACATGGTCGAACACAATCCTACTGGTTGCCAAGTTCTAGAAAATTTGACACATCAAATGATCTTGCTGTTGAGAGAAATTCTGTTCATCAGCAAGTCTTGTGTTCAGCTCCTGAACTCTAAGAATAGAAAAGTAGAGAACAAGTTTGATGACAACTTAGATACTCTATTGGCGCTTGTTTCAGAGTTGGTTTCTAGTGTCAAGAACTTTGTTACCAAGACAATCACGGAAGACTATTCCTCCGATAGCATCAAGGTGAAGGATGGCCTTTACTACTACACTCCAGAAGGTGATGAGTTGATTGGTGTTGTTTCAAGAATGACAAGATCAATTTCTTTATCTATTGAGAACTGTTACAGATATCTTGCACTGATAGGCGATTTTAGATTGAGTGACGAGAAAAAGTATCCAGACTTCAAAGCTGTTCAGATCAGTCCTGAACAGTTCATCAAGTCATGCTCCGTTGGAATGATTAAAGTTATGGATAAAAACAAAGTTAATGACTTGAAAACAGTGAAAAGAAACAATATCAAGAGACAATCAAGGTTCTCAATGGTAAGGTCGGGTTTTGATAAGGACATTTCATTGACAAGTTCAGGCTCCAACCTCTTGCAAGAGTTCCTTCCAGATTCTAAGTCTTTCATCAGAAATTCTGTCTTTGAACCATATCTAAACGAATCCAGTGAGTTTTACGAGATTCCTTATGATGCTGAGAATGAGATCACCAGAGACTCTGAAGGTAAACTTATTGGTGCTTCCTTTAGAGCATTGGTTCATATACTGACTGATGAGATTAATAAGCCAGACCAATTCTTTGTTTCGACCTTTTTCTTGACATTTAAATTGTTTGGGACTGGTGATGAGTTGATTGAAAACATGATTGATAGATTTAATTTGTCCAACAAGTTTGATACCAATGATGACTATGATGAAATGGGCGAATATTCATCCTATGAATCTAGGTTGAAGAACCGCAGAAGAATAATTTGCAAAATGTTCCAACTTTGGCTGGAGAGCTACTGGGATTACCAGAATGATTACAACCTTTTACCAACTCTGATCAATTTCTTTAACGAGGGTGTCACCCAATTTCTTCCTATTGAGGCCAAGAAGCTCATTGAAGTTTGTTCGAAGTTGACAGTAGTTACTCCTTCCAAGATGAAATCATCATCTACTTCACAGAAGGTTACTACTTTGTTTGGATCGTCAACCAGAGCCGCTCTTGAAAACAACGGCATGCAATTAGTAAAAAGGAGTTTTTCAGGAGCAAAGCACAACTCTACAATCTCACATTCAAGCTCTATCAGATCATTTGCGTCTTTCAACCAGAGTCTGGATGATGAAGAACATATTTTTGAAGAGTATGAACTGGCCAAGATGAATGCTGGCTCCAGAAGCTCCATGCTGTTACCGCTTACAGGCCTTAATCTGAACAGCAATACACTTCTAAGCAAGTCACAGATTCAAGAGATTGAACTCTTGGTTATGAAGTACAGAAACTGGTTGAGTACCATGAACTGGCCGTACGCAAACACATCTCGTTTCTACCCAGTAGAAATACAAACATTGGTATCCAAATGGTATGATACTGCACAGATGGATCTTCCAGAGGGTCCTATGAGTGAATTGAATTTGACTGACTTGAACTCATTTGAAGTTGCTAAACAACTTACCATTATGGAATCGAAGATCTTCCTTGCCATTAAGCCTGAGGAGTTCCTTAACCAGAACTATCAAAAGCGCCCAAGGCTCTGTCCTAACATTTCGCACTCCTTGTTGTTCACTAACTTACTGAGTGAGTGTGTCATTGAATCCATTCTCGAGCCAGGTATTTCAACGAAGAAACGTACTTTACGAATTAAGGCGTGGCTGAATATTGCCTTGTCATGTTACTATTTGAAGAACTTTAACTCTTTAGCTGCAATAATCATTAGTCTACAAAACCACCCACTTTCGAGAATTGAAGAGTTGTGGGAGTCTTTATCAGAGAAATACCAGAACTTGTTCCGTGACTTGAAGAAAATCATTCACCCTTCCAACAACTACAAGGGCTACAGATATAAGCTTTCTAAGATTCTGAAGGATGGAGAAGCTAAGTCTGCAATCCCTGTTGTTCCTTATATCAATTTGTTCCTTCAGGATTTGACGTTTATTCATGAGGGTAACAAGGACTTCAGAAACTCTAATTCCTTCTTGAGATCACGCATTATCAACTTTGACAAGTTTAAGAAGATTGCCATGGTGGTTGCTAATGTGGAGTACTTGCAGGTTGGATACGATGAGACCACGAAGAAGCATAGAAACTCTATCTTTAGCTTTGGCTCTGCCAGTTCTCTGGATGAGAGTTTGTCCCCGATATTACCTCTTCAGGAGTACATCTTGCTGGAGTTCGTGAGAACACACCAACTGAACCTTCATGACAATGACAGGTACTGGTCGCTGAGCAAGATTCTGAAGCCCTAGACAGCGGTATAACGATGTAATGGACTTTCGTCACCACAATAAAGAAATCAAAACACGGTAGGCACACTCTAGAACTGCACGCAATCGTACTTCCGAATTGGGATACCTGTCCGTCCGTTTTTGGCAGCTTTCAAGGAGGCTCGGGGAAGGAGGCTGGACTTGAAATTTATCCCCACGCAGTGCAACCAGTACGTGAAGCGCACCAGCTCAGAGAGCAAAACACGGACAGAAACCACGTTAAGTACGTTCAATTCCTTGGATTTGTGCTATTTACCATTCCTATCCTCTTGCATAGCTCATTGCGCTTGATCGGATTGCCCCACTCGCTCGCCACACCCCTTATCAGACACATAGCTAGAACCTGCTCAGGACCCTCCCTTAACACAGACCACGAGCTAAACACGCTATGTTCAAGAACAAGAGACCAGACCCATTCGACTCGCTGCTCCACCCACACGTGAAAGAGGAGAAGAAAGGCATCTTCAGCTTTGCACTCAAGAACTCCACAAAGAAGGTTGCTCCCACAGAAGCCTCTGAGGCCGTGGATGGGGAAGTCTTGGTCACGGATTACCGCTCACCATTTAGACGTAGCAAGGCTAAAAACAGCATTTCTTCAAAGATCCATGAAGGCGGAATCCAGGTCCCTTCTATGTTCACCAATTTGGAGAAGAAGCACAAGCAGCAGCTTCAACAGCTGGAACGTGAACAGCAAAGACTTGAGACTCTGAAAAAGAAACAGGATCAGGCGAAGAAGCAAGAAGAAGAGTATCAGAAAAGAAAGCTCGAAGAAGAGAAGAAAAAATTGGAAGAGCTCGAAGAGAGAAAGAAGGCTGCTGCTCTTGAGGCGGCCGGTAAGGCCAAGGAGGTTGAGAAACCAGAAGCTACAGAAGAAGCACCGGGTGCTGAAGCTACTGAAGCTACTGAAGCTACTGAAGCTACTGAAGCTACTGAAGCTACTGAACCAGCCGAAAAAGAAGAAGAAGAAGACCCAGATGCTACAATTGAAGCATTGTCCGACCCTGAAGAGGAAGTCGAGGAGAAGCAGGTTGAGATTGAGGCACCAGTTACAGCCGGAACTGAAATAACTGAAGAGGTCACCAAGTCTGATGACACGGAAATCACGGAGCCTGAACTTATTGAAGAAGTTAACTATAAGTCTGTTGGTGAGGCAGCTGGAGGTGAAGTCGAACAAGTCGAAGAGCCTGTCGTAACTGAAGCAGTTGAAGAGATCAAGGCTGCTGCAGGCGACAAGTTTGAAGAGACTGCTGATGTGGTCCAGGCTGAGAATGAAACAGAAGATGTGGAAGCTGCTGTTGAAGAGATCAAGGCTGCTGCCGGTGACAAGTTCGAAGGCATTGCTACTGAGCAGCAGGCCGCTACTCAGGAAAATGATGTTGCAGAGACTGTTGACGAGATCAAGGCTGCTGCCGGTGACGAGTTCGAAGATGTTGCCATTAATCCAACTGAAGAGCCAACTGAAGAGCCAACTGAAGAGCCAACTGAAGAGCCAATTGAAGAGCCAACTGAAGAGCCAAATGTTTCACAAAATGCTCCGAAGAAGACCACTAAAGCTGTTCCAGAGAAGAAGGAAAAGAGAGGCAGATTCGGTTTCTTTTCCAGCATTAGCTCTACTTTAGCTGATATATCTGCAGCTAATGCCAGTGGTGCTAAGGCTGCTTCTGGCGCTTCCAAGAACCCATTGACTAAAAAGGTTGAGTTGAAGGAGATCCCCAAGCCTGCCGTTGTTGAAAAAGTTCAGGAACCAAAGGCCGGAAAGAAGGAAGCTAAGAAGGAAGCTAAGAAGGAAATCAAGAAGGAGGCTAAGAAGACCGAGCCAAAGAAGAACGCGAAGAAGGAGACTAAGAGCAAAATTGACACCCCAAAGCGCCCACAACCTCCTGTGATCAAGAAGCCATTGACTGTGCAAGAGAAGGTTGATCTTAAGAACCAGAAACATAATGCCAAGCTTGACGCTATGAAGCAGAAGTCTGCAGCTAAATTGAAACATATTGAGGACAGTTATGATTCTCAAATTCACAAATTGAAAGCTGAGATCAAGTTGATTGAAGGAAGAATTGAGAAGAATGAAACACACACAGAGACCTTCATCACTAAGGCAAAGGCTAACCATGAGAAGAAGACCAAGGAACTTGACGAGAAACATGCTGAAGCCAAGAAGACGTTCTTGGAACAGACTGAACAGAGTATCATTGATAAGAATACTGAGATTGATCAAGCAAAGAAGGATCAAGAGGAGGCGGCTATTCAATTGAAGGAATTGGAGAGCCAACAGGTTGATTCTAGTGAGAAGTTGAGAGTGTTTGAACAACAGATTCAGGAGTTGAAGCTTTCCATCAGAGATGAAGAGGATAAGAATGAGGAATTATTGAAGGAGAAGGATGCCAAGAATGCTGAAATTGAGGCTCTTATCAAGGAGAAGGAAGATATTGCGAGAAGGGTGAAGGAGGCTGAGGAGCAGAATGAAGTTTCCAAGAAGGTTATTTCTGACCACGAAACCAAGGCCTATGTCAAGGATATCGAAGCCATCAATCTTGAAGTTGCCAAGTTGAACGAGCAATTGGAGGAGGCCAAGAAGAAGGTTGAAGAATCTAAGAAGCAGAGAGAGCAGCTTTTGGCTAACTTAAAGACCAAGGAAGGTGATCAGGCTGAAGAATTGGAAACCAAGGCCAAGCTTGACACGCTCCAGGAGGAGGCTGAGCACATTGACGAGGAGCTCACCAAGAAGGTGGGTGTTGCTGAGAAGGAGCTCAAGGATTTGGAAGACGCTAAGGAGAGTGTCGTTGCTGAAGAGGCTGAGCCAGAGGTTTCGCAGGCGGAGCCGGAGGCTTTGGAAACACCTGAGGTTGAAGAGGCTACCGAAGACTCCGAGTTCAAAGAGAAGGAGGCGGCTCTACTGAAGAAGATTGAGGATGCTAAAAACGCAAGACAAGAACTCGAGGCTACGGAGGCCACAGAGGCCGACACCAAGTAGAGTGTTCTTTATCCGTCTACTAATTGTTGTGTATTATCTATTTGTGTACCGTTTAATTGTTTTAATAGCCGACCCTTTGTCACACAGCTCTCCTTTAGGCGATGTAGATGCCGGGTCACACAACTGAGGACTCTGCGGTGCGTGGATGTCCCCAAGCGGTCCAGCCGTTGGATCCACCCCACTGTTTAACACAGGCGTTTGATTCATGCGCCTTTGTGCCTCCTCGCCGTTGGGCTTGGACACACGGCCCAAATGGACGCGTATACGTAGGTAGTGCACCTAGCGGTCGCGCCGGTCGAGCCTGGATCCGTGTCAACCCTCAAAAGGAATGACTTCTACATTACTGGCCGACACCCGACACAGGCCGCCACTTTCCACCCACTCATACACCCGCCTTCCCCCTCCTGTCCAGAGCACAAAGTCCGAGCCTCGAGGCCGCCAACGTCGTATATCCGGTGAATAGAGTTTCGCGTGGTGATCCAGATCGCGGACATCTACCCAGGCGACCGTAGCGACCAACCAACCAACCAACCAAGCCAAGACGCCGTTGACACGCACGCGCACCGGCACCACAAGCCGCCAGCTTACTGCTCAAAGGCGAGACGCCGCCCTGGGGCGCTCAAAGACAAAAGAAAAGAGCGAGGGCGAGCGGGCTACAGCGCAGCGTATGGCAGTGGACTGCGTCCCGCAGTCCAAGGCATAGGCGTTGAAGACGGCGTCACCGCGCGGATGTGGCCCGCACCAGCTGCTTTCGCGACAAATTTTTTTTCCCCGTGCTTTTTGGCGCTTCTTTTGTTCCGCCAAAAAGGGGAACCAGGCCTCAACTCATGCACGTAATTCCGCTCAGAAAGGTTAATTGCGTGCAGAGCCAATGGGAAAAGCGAGCGCAAGGGAAGCGGTGACCTGCGAGGAGGGACGCTGAGACCTCCAAGACTGGCTGGCAATCGTAGTGCCAGCTAGGCGGACATCCCCGCCGCTGCTTGGCCCACCTCGTAGTGGACCGCCTGCTGAAGGTGCTTGGCCCGGCCGGCCGGTCATGTGCGTCGCTTGTGCCCTCTCCACACAGGTCTGGAGAGTTGAAACAATCCTGCTACATCCTTTTGGAAGAGGTGACTCCAGGTTCTGGTCGCGCACAAGGCTCCCACTCGGGCCTCGAGTGCAGACGGACGGCTCGAATAGCAGTGCCTCTCGACCTACTCGGAGCGCTCGCCGAGGCACACGCTCTGCTCCGCCAATTAGAGTGTATAGTGCACACTCGAGACCGCAGAAAGGACACACCTTCGCAGTCTCGGAGGGCCTCAAAAAGACTGTGATCGGCTGCCCAGCGGTTGGTGACACAGCTGTGTGCCCCAATTCGAGGGCAGGAGGCATATCCTGGCGTCGGCGTAGCGCGATCAAAAGGCAAAAAGAAAGGTAAGAAAAAAAGGGGGAAAAAACGAAGCTCACGACAGGGGCGGAGAGAGAGAGATGGCGGGGATAGGATGGGCCAGCGAGAGCGCGTGCGCGCCGTTGAAATAAAATAAGGAGCATAGAGCACAGGTAAATATCTGGTTGGGAGTGTGACTCGACTTGCCGTTTCTCCATACCGCCATTGTAGCACCGAGGAGGGCCGTTGGAGCCCCCCATATAAGGTCTAGACTCGGGGCCTCGACCGCGAAATGTTGCCCCAGCCCACAGATTTCGCGCAGAGCTCCGCATCAAAGAATCGTCCCGATCCGGAAGACTGCTTGTTCGGGGCAGAAATTTGGTACATCCACGGCGGCCTGCGGCCGATATAAAAAATGTCAACACCGCACTTTTCTTCGCCACTGTGAAACAGCAGGAGTTTCCTCTTTTCTTCCTTCTGATCATCCAGGCCAAAGCTCAAAAAGAGACCGTCACTCCTTTCACTTTCTTTCTCTCTTTGTTTGACCTTTACCGCGCACCCACACTCCTTTAAAACTTCCTGCCTGCGCAATCTCCACACGCCCCGTTTTCCGAATCCAAGTCTCTCTTTTAGCCGCCGCTTTCCAAGTCTTGTCAATATGAAGTACTCCACCGTTGCCGCCTTGGCCCTTGCCACCGCCGTTGCTGCCCGTCCAGTCCACCAGCACCACGTCCACAAGCGTGACGCTGCCATTGTCTACGTCACCGAGACCCAGGTCCACTACGTTGACGCCGACGGTAACCCTGTCACCCCAACCTCTACCGCGGCTGCCACTCAAACCACTGAGATCCTTACCGCTGTCTCTGCTGTTCAGGTTGAGGATGCTGACACAGCTACCTCCTCTTCTCAGGGTACCACCACCTTGACCTCATCCACTGCTGCCGCTGCCACCACCACCACCTCTTCTTCTTCCACTTCCACCTCTTCCTCTGCTAAGGCCACATCCACCAAGGCTTCCTCCTCCTCCTCTTCTTCTTCCTCCTCCATTGACGGAGACTTGTCAGACTTCTCTGACCCAACCGAGGAGTTTGAGGATGGTACCATTGCTTGTTCCGCCTTCCCATCTGGTCAGGGTGTTATCCCTCTTGAGTGGATGAGCTTGGGCGGTTGGGCCTCTGTCATGGACATGGATGGTAACACCGCTTCCTCTTGTGAGGACGGTTACTACTGCTCTTATGCTTGTCAGGCTGGTATGTCCAAGACCCAGTACCCATCTGACCAACCATCTTCTGGTATTTCTGTTGGTGGCTTGTACTGTAAGGATGGATACCTTTACAGATCCAACACTGACTCCAAGTACTTGTGTGAGTGGGGTGTTGACGCTGCATACGCTGTTAACAACGTTGACGACTCTATTGCTCTCTGCCGTACAGATTACCCAGGTTCCGAGAACATGAACGTTCCAACTGTTGTCTCTCCAGGCTCTTCTAAGCCAATGTCCGTTGTCGACTCTGACTCCTACTTCACATGGAAGGGCGGTAAGACATCTGCTCAGTACTATGTCAACGATGCTGGTGTCTCTGCTGAGGATGGTTGTATCTGGGGTACCGATGGTTCTGGCATTGGTAACTGGGCTCCTGTTGTTCTTGGTTCTGGTTACACCAATGGTATCACCTACTTGTCTATTATTCCAAACCCAAACAACGAGAATGCTCCAAACTACAGCGTTAAGATTGAGGCTACTGACGGCTCTTCTATTAACGGTGACTGTTCCTACGTCGACGGTGTCTACTCTGGCTCCGGCTCTGATGGCTGTACCGTTTCCGTTACTTCTGGTTCCGCTAACTTTGTCTTCTATTAAATGGGAAGGACCAACCTTTCTTTAAGTGAAGAGTAAATCATCACAAAAATTTACAGATCCTTTTTCTTTCTTATTGCTATTATTACTCTGGGCTTTCTTTTTATTGGATACTCTTGTTTTCTTTCTGGCTTTTTTACGTTCGAGATCATGTTGAAATTCTTCATGGTTGATGGTCTTGTGTCTCAGTACAGTACTCTGTATTTGCATTTGAAACCAAGATCTGGAATGTATCGTTACTGATACCACCATTTTATGAAACTCTTTCTTTATTTTTTGTGGACTTTTCTTTCTGTTTTTGTTATCTTAAGCAGGTTGAGTTCCTAAAGAGGTTTTAACTTTTGTTGCACGGATTTTACCCCCTTCTTACGTCTTTTGTGCTCTATTTTATGAGTGTTATGAGGGTTTATATTTTAAATGTTTATGTCGGTTATAGCTACTTTTTTTTTTTAGCTTTTCGAGTAGATTATACTTTACTATGGAAATAATTTATGCACAGTATTCCGCCCGAGTTAGGACACTTTCCGAATCGGGAAAATTAATTGGCTTTGTTTTCGTGACGCGTACAACCTCACAACGCGAAACTGAAAGAACCAAACTAATCTTTTCTCGGGCGTGGTCCTTTCACACACGCTCTTTGTTATACTACAAAAAGGTACTCTATCACATTTATTATCGAGTGCTCAGATATGTCCTCACCGGCAACATCTCTTCCACCGTCGTCGATTATTGGCAACCCATCGCCGCGTCAACACGGGTCACAGCTTTTCACTGACGTGACCAACGACTTGGGTGGGTTGAACATCGATGACCAGAACCAGAACGAACAAGTCGAGCGAGTCAACAGAAGGACATTGAATGCCATCAAGAAAGTGGCTGACAACACTGCGGAGAAAGTTGCAGAGGAATTCGAGCAGTTCTTGGAGGAATTCAGATTAGACCAACCACAGGAACACGTTACAGAAGCCGAGAGGATCCTCCACGAACAATACGGAGGTAGAGTCTATCTGGCTAAACTTGAATCTATGAAGCAGACTGAGACAAGCTCTATCTTTATCGACTACTCACATTTACTTACGAGAGAAGATGGTATTTTAGCCACCGCCATTACTGAACAATACTACAGATTCTTGCCATATTTACAAAAGGCACTTAGAAAAGTTATTAAGAAAAATGTGCCTGGTCTCCTGAAGTCTGGCCTTGGTGGTGCTATAAGTGGTGACTCGGATATTGATACCGGTGACTCCACTGCTTCTTCTTTTGGTAACGCTGAAAGAGTCTTCCACATAGGCTTCTATAATCTCCCACTTGTTCAAAAGATCAGGGATATCAGAGCCGATCAGATTGGTTCTTTGCTTTGTATTTCTGGTACAGTCACAAGAACCTCTGAAGTTCGTCCAGAATTGTTCAAAGCTACCTTCAGCTGTGATATGTGTAGAGCTGTCATTGAAGGTGTCGAGCAAGTGTTCAAATACACCGAACCAACACATTGTCCAAATCCACAATGCCCAAATCAATCGCTTTGGACTCTTCACATTCCAAAATCTCAGTTTACAGATTGGCAGAAGCTGAGAATTCAAGAGAACTCCAATGAGATTCCATCAGGTTCTATGCCTAGAACATTTGATATCGTCTTGAGAGGTGACATCGTTGAGAGAGCCAAACCTGGTGATAGATGTAAGTTCAGTGGCACTCCAATTGTGCTACCAGATTTGTCACAACTTGGACTACCTGGTGTAAAACCAAGTGCCATCAGGGAAGGTCAAAGAAATGAAGGGCTCAATGGTGGTGTTACAGGTTTAAGTTCCCTGGGTGTTAGAGATCTGACTTATTCTATCGCCTTTTTAGGTTGTTATGTCTCCTCTCTTGTAAGTAATGGAGCCGGTGAAAGCTATGAAGATGGTGATGAAGACTCATTTGGTGCTGATTCGGATGAATTTTTGGATAGATTGACTGAAGCTGAAAAGACAGAATTGAAAGAAATGCTTGAAGACGAGCATCTCTATTCTAAACTTGTGAACTCCATCGCGCCGGCAGTGTATGGACATGAGATTGTCAAAAAAGGTGTCTTGCTTCAACTTCTGGGCGGTGTTCATAAGAGAACTGTTGATGGTATCAAGCTGAGAGGTGATATTAACTTGTGTATCGTTGGTGATCCGTCCACCTCTAAGTCTCAGTTCTTGAAGTACATCACAGGGTTTGCACCACGAGCCATCTACACCTCTGGTAAGGCTTCTTCTGCAGCTGGTTTGACAGCTGCAGTTGTTAGAGATGAAGAGACTGGTGAGTTCACTATCGAGGCTGGTGCGCTGATGCTTGCAGATAATGGTATCTGTTGCATTGACGAGTTTGATAAGATGAACCTTTCTGACCAGGTTGCTATTCATGAAGCCATGGAACAACAAACCATTTCCATTGCCAAGGCTGGAATTCATGCTACCCTTAATGCTAGAACATCTATTCTTGCAGCTGCCAACCCAATCGGGGGAAGATACAATAGAAAGCTTGGATTAAAAGCTAACTTGAATATGACCGCCCCAATTATGTCCAGATTTGACTTATTCTTTGTTATTTTGGATGACACAAATGAAAGGGTCGACACACTATTGGCCAGTCATATCGTTGACTTGCACATGAAGCGTGATGATGCTATTCAGCCTCCATATAGCGCTGCCCAGGTCCTTCGTTACATCAAGTACGCAAAAACTTTCAAGCCAAAGATGTCCAAGGCCGCCAGAGATCTATTGATTACTAAATACAAAGACCTGAGGGCCGACGATGCCCAGGGATTGGGTAGAAGCTCTTACAGAATCACAGTTCGTCAACTGGAATCTTTGATCAGACTGTCCGAAGCTATTGCTAGAGCTTCCTGTTCCAACGAGATCACGGAGCAATTTGTCGGTGAAGCGTACGATCTTCTCAGACAGTCCATAATCCGAGTCGACTTTGACGATGTTGATCTTCTTGACGAAGACCAGGACGGTGATGGGGATGACGACAACGATGAAGATCAGGGAGGAGACTCACCCGTTCCCGATGCCGACGAGCATCAGGGAGGACACCACTCAGAACACAACCCAGAACAACCAGGATCGCCCCTGGGAGTACCAAAGCATGAAAATCAGAAGAAAAAGAAGATTACGGTGCCATATGAGAAGTTTGTCGAGATCAGAAATGCCATGGCTTATAGTATCGCACAGGATAAAAAGGAAGATGGTCCTGGTCTTGAAGCAGGACCACTTGTCGAGAAGTACCTGGAGAGCATCGAGGAGAAGATTGAAACGGAGGACCAGTATTGGGAGGAACGTAACCTGGCCATCAAGGTTCTCAAGCGCCTTGTCAAGGATCGTACCTTTTTGGTGATGAAGGGCACTGTAGATATTGAGGGTCTTACAGATGACCAGAGGGAGGAAATGGTGGCTTCAGCAAGGGCAGTTTACGACATTAACCCTAACAATGCGATTTATGATTTCTACGAGGGTGATAATGCAGAAGAGGAAGACCAAGAATAATATCACTGAATAAAAAGGACCAAGTAATGGGTTTAATGCAGCAGACTGTAGTGAAGGGTTTTGTCACCGCGCCGACAGTCTAGACCAAAAAATAAAAAAAGCTTCGAACGAAGAGCAGTCGTGAACGACCACAGAGTTGCCACCATTACCACAAATACACAATGTTCGCTAGAGTCTCATCAGCCCTTCGTGCTCATTCGACACGCCAGTCACTGCTAACATTTGAAACCCCACTGCGCTCACAGAATGCATTGACCCGTGTCCGCTTCTCCACCGCATCGCGATGCCTAAATGCTACCAACTCAGCCAAGGAAAGTGCAAAGAAGAGTAACAAGATCCCATTGTGGGCCCGTGTCAAGACCGCATCTACATTTGCAGTTGCAACCACAGTTGTGGTTGGTGCTGCTGGACTTGCCGGTCTCGTTATTTACCTCGTTGTGGCAGAGATTGTCTTGCCATCTGGAGACACGCAAGTATTTAACAAAGCCGTCAGTCTTATAGAGAAGGATTCAAAGGCCCAAGAGCTTCTGCTGCTAGAACCAGGCACAAGACTTAAAGCTTATGGTGAATCCAGTGATAACAAATGGACCAGAAACAGACCAATCGCATCTACTCGTCGCGTGGATAAGTCAGGAAAGGAACATCTCTTCATGAGATTCCACGTTGAGAGCAAACAGAGACATGGCTCAGTTCAACTGGAGACAATTCAAGCTGACGTACTTCATCCAGAGTACTCATACCTTTACCTCGATGTTCCAGGAGAGAAGAGACATTACATCATTTCTCCTCCAAAACCCAAACTTCTTGGGTCAAGAGACCCAAATGCTGGCTTCTTGGGCGTCAAATGGGGTCCAAAGTAAAACTGATCTTACGCCAATTCACGAAATTATCTTATTCATTTACTGCACATAATCAATTCACCACACAAAATTCATTTATTCGTTTCAGAATGCAATTAACTGAATATTTTGTAGAAATATCCCTTCAAAAGAGCATAGTAATGACACCCACAAAGAGGAACGCAGCACCGACTTCAATTACAATGTTCTTATAGAATGTTTGCTGAGCAGCACGACTCTCGGCCCCACTTGGAACTTTATCAGAAGAACTAGATGTGCTGTTGGAACCCGTGGTTACGTTCAGGACCAGCTTCAGGCCGGAAGCTGGAGCCTTTGGCGCAGCAAGCTGCGAACCAAGTTCTTCAAAGAACTCTGAGCACGTCTGTCCTGTAAGGATAACCTTTGAATCCAATTGTTTTTTAGATGCGAGTGACCTTGAGATCTGGCCCATTCCATCAAAGTCACAGCCATTTGGCTTACTTCCATACTTATGGTAAACGCTGTTCAAAACATATGAAGCTTTCTGGTAAGACGTACAATCTGAGAAGGCGCCATAATCACCATTCTCTCCATCACTTCTAATCTCAGAACAATCGACTTCACCACAAGCATACTCAAAGATCTTGGAATAGTCATTTTTTTTCACTGAGCCTGAGAGCTTGCACGTCAAAGTCATTTCCATGCAATCACATTTAACTTGATCTGGAGAATTTGGGAGAGCGGAAGAGGCTCTCCAGGCGGAACTGGATCCTGGACAAGAGACATGAGAGCTATGAGCAGACGAGAGAGAGGTTTTGTAATCATTGTAGTCAACACCTTGTGGGTTAGATCTGAGATATGCCTTTTGTAAACTGTGATAATCTGCTAATGGGACAATATTGCCATCGCTGTCAACCAGAACAACACCATATTCATTTGGCTCCTCAAAGTACATGTAGGCCAAACCACCAGACCAGACCCCAGTCATCAAGTGACTGAAAAGAGCATCAACTTCAGTGAAAGGTCTTGGTCTTTCTGCATTACATCCAAACTCGGAGAAGAACACAGGAATTGGGGAGTTCTTGAACTCTTCAGTTCTCTCCTTGTAGCCACTCGTGTAGAAGCTAGAGTAACCACACCACTCATACATGTTTATGCCGTAGAAATCTGCCACAACGTCACCACATGAGAAGTAAGTAGCAAGGTTTTCTCTCGTCTCTGCATCATCGTTTGAAGCATATCCGACTGGAATTGCTCTGTAGCCTTGCTCCTTGATATACTCCTTCGTGTCTCTGATAGCTGACTTGACGAATGGGGAGGCATTAGTGTTTGACTTGTCGTTTGTAACCTCATTTCCGGCAAAGAAACCCAATACGTTGTCATACTTATGCAATACATCAACCACTGACTTGTATCTCTGGAAAAGATCTACGTCCCAATTTGGTGTCTTCCTGTTCACACTAAGGTTAGGCTCACTTAAGTCAGCCATAACATAGATGCCAGCTTCTGCATATGCCTGGAAACACTCGTCATGATCCTTGTCTGTGTCGATGGCATAAACTCTGATTGTGTTAACACCCAATGCAGACAAAAATGGCAAGTCTCGCAAGCAAAGCCTAGTGTCAGCCATAGGATCGATGATCGTCAGTCCATCGTAGCTGATGGCAATAGCATCGTTTGTGGCTCTGCTTGGTTGATATGCGATACCTTTGAGGAAAAACTGTTTTTTGGTAACAGAATCAAAGAACTTTCTCCCCACAATCTCTATTGGGTTAACAGATCCTGTCTTCACAGCAGGGACCGTAGGTGCGACGGTAGAGTTGGATGCAACTAAGGAAGCAGCATGTGCAACACCGGAAGCAGCCTTAGAGGTAGCCTCAGGTGACTTTGTTTGGGAATGAACATTATCTGGAACCTTCTTCAGTGTGGTTTCACCGTGGAGGATGGCAGCTTGTGCACTGAGCACGAACGTAAGTAATGTAAGACAACTCTTCATATCAGCAGCGTATACTAAAGAATGGAAGAGGTCTTGCTCGGTTTGAAATCAAGAGGAAAGACTGATAGCACCATATTATGACAACAAAGGATGTGTGTATAAACCTCGAACTAAGAAGCGAAATGCCACAAAACCACAAAGACGGGCGCCCAATACCGCCCTTCAATAACGCTGACATAGGGCGGAGAATCTATTTAAAATTGAAAAGACGTGTGAGTTTTCCGCATGGAGAATGAAGAATTACACATATCGTGGACTCAGGTCACAAGGTGCTTCATTCTGTTCCGTTGATCTAGCTGCATCCATGCTAACTTCAACGGTTCTTTCTTTAGCTGCAGAAAAAGTAAACACAGCAGCGGGTGCGGAACAGGAGTATTCGAAAACTGTTTCTAGTTTCTAGTTTTCGGCAAGTTGATATATGAACAATAATTGATTAGATACATACAAGTCATTTGGATGAGTAATAAATAGCCGAGTTGTTCTCACCAGCGATAATGTGCTGATGGTCGTTCAACTGAAGTCTGTTGGAGAACGTGATGTCTTTGTAAGTTTCAAGAGTAAACGAAGGTTCCACAATTGCTGGAGGTGGTGTTGGCTTTGGAATTCTATTTCTTTTTCCATTTCCTAGCTGTGCAAAGTCATTGGCGCCCCAGTAAAGAACATCCTTGTTGTGAAGCTTGATAAATGTATGCTCCTGACCAGAAGACCATTCCTTGATGCCAACATGCTCCATCTGATCGGTCTTTTCGTTGAAATCCTCAAACTTGGCGAGCTCACGGATCTTGACAGGGTCGAATTGGGCGTGGATAAACACGTTGTTACCAATTTGACCTTTGAGATCTTTACCGAAACCCACCGTGAATGCTTCATCGTCGTTCATTCTGTCCTTGTCTCGGGCTGAGCCCCTAATAAGCTGGTACATATGGACAGGTTTAATAGTGGCAAAACTGGTATCACCTCCTGCATGGATATCAAGAACTTCAGGGAACATATCACGACGAATGTGCTTAGCAAGGAGCTCAACCTTCTTCGGAATAGGCACGAATTGTGTTTCATATGACACCGGGTGCGCTAATTGACCGTATGTGTTGTGTCCGAATGTGTACAGCTCGCCGTTGCTGTCAAGAGCCATGGTATGATAGTTTCCACACACAATCTTTGTGATGAAACGTGGCTCTATGTGATCGATACGTCCCTTAGAAGTACGCTGGATATGCTGGTTGAGCAATGTGATCTCATGAAGTTCGTTTGGTTTTGGTGGTTTGGAAAAGTGTGAGAAATCTGGGATACCGTACTGACCAAAGGATTTTTCTGGTGGGGAGAAGCCAGTGGATGTAACAAATGCTCTTCCTTTGTTGGTCAAAGTCACAAGATGCTCTTTGCCTGCAGCAATGCTTGTGATCTTCTCTCCCTTCTTCAAAAGGCTACTCGTTTCAAGCTTGGTGTAAGGCTTGGTAGTCTTCATCATCAGCCAATTTCTCTTCTTGAGACCATCCAAGGTTTTTTGTTTCTCTGCATTTTCTGGTATCATAAAGACTTCGTTATGCTTTGTTAATGCATAAATGATCCCATTAGAGAGTTTGGCGTCAACAACACCTTCACCTTTCATTGTGTACTGTGGCTCTGCATCTCCATTGAAACCTTTACCCCATTGGATCAAATCGCCCTTATCGTCAATGGCAATTGCACTTGTCTCACCGAGAACAACATTGCTCAAAAGCTTACCATCAAACCATTCGTGCCTGACAGGGTTACGGACATCAGATCTCTTCTTGTCCATGGATGCAATGTAATTAGCATTATCACCCCAAACGTAAAGACCTGGAACGGATGAATCGTTTGAATTGGTGAGGACAGGAAGTTCAAAAGCTACTTTTTTCTCCTTTCTCTTTGGAACATCAATAGGGAAATCACCATCACCATAATACCAGTCTCTGATAGCTGGCATCTTTGTGTAGATTGTGTAACTGCCAACTATACCTCCAATAGTGAAAACACCTGCCAACAAACCCTTAATGATCTCGATACGCTGGAACCTTTTCAGTTCATCCTCGCTGCTCGGTTCGTCGTTCTGCTCAGCCTCCTCATAAAAATCCTTATATGATCTTGCAGCCTCCTCTTCAGGGGATCTCTTAGCATAGTACGGCTCCTTTGTGAGTCTAGAGCTCATAAGCTCCGCATCGTCGTACTTCTGGCCTGTGAGTCTGTTGTTCCGATTGAACACAGGAAGTACGCTACTGAACGAGCGCACATGAAAGCTGCCGAGACGTCTCAGACACACCGAGGAAGCAGCCGTCTTCAGCATCTTCTTTCGAGGCGTTGAATGGTTGTTGATTTCGAAAATGTTCACAGAGATGAGAGAGACTCAGGTTGTGCATAGAAAAATTGATGGAAGCTCCGAACTGCGAAAACAAACTCACACGGGGTAATGCAACTGCTCCAGGACAGCAAATTCTTATCATTGGAATATCCCTGAAAAGCAACCACATAAGATCTGCATTCTTTACCTAATGAACCGACTTGGTATTCGCCGTCTAGTACACACGTCGAATGTCTCTCGAGCGGTGCACTTTGACACGCGCAAGTTAGTCATGGAATTACAACGGGAGGGCTTTACACAGCAACAGTCCGAAGGCGTTGTTCGTATTGTCTCAGATGCTCTCAATGACGGAATGCACAGTATAACATCCAATCTGGTGATGAGGGAGACCCTGTCGAAGCTTACATACCAACAGAAGGTGGATTTTACTAAGCTGCGTGGCGAGCTTCAGACAATTGACCGCTCAGAATTCACGGCGATTCAACATGAGAACGAGCGATTACGCAACGATTTGGAAAAGGCAAAAACGAGGATCAGAGAGGAGATCACCAAAGCAAATGCTGGTGTTAGACTTGATTTGAACCTGGAAAAGGGAAGAATCAGAGAAGAAGGCTCTCAGCACGAGTTACACATGTCGGAGATTGATACTAGAATTGATCAAGAGGTTGCCAATATGAAGATGCAGATTGATGCTGTGAAGACTCAAGTTATGCAATGGCTCATTGGTGTCTGCACCGGTACATTCGCTCTGGTATTGGCCTATGTCAGGTTACTCACTTGAAACCTATTTATAACTACAACTGAGTTCATGCATTTAAATCAAAACTTCAAACAAAAGTGTATGACAAGGAAACTAAATAAGTTCTTATAATGGAAGGCCTCTAGAAGAACAACTCCTTCAAGATTCTAATGGTGTCATCTGGAGAGTTGACGGCGTGTCCAATGGTTCTTGGGTCGTTGTAGATCTCGTAGTCGTTACCACCCTCATAGGACTTGTCACCGAAGAAGTGAATCTCCTTGAAACCCTCGTTCTCAACGTGCTGCAAAGCGTAGGTCTTGTCCCATCCAGTTGGGAAGACATCAAATGAGATCTGACCACCAATGGAGTAAGTCAAAGACAAGTCTGAGAACTTCTCCTTGAGTGCTGCGACGAACTTTTCTCTAACCTTGGACTCTTTGTCGAAGGCCTCAAACTCGTTTCTCTCAGCAGTGGAAGCGTTTCTTCCGATCGGGGAGATGTTGATCATACCGTTTCTAAACTCAAGGAATGTACCACGTCTCTTTGGCAAGTCAATGTTAGCCAAGTAACTCAAGACAAACTTGGACAACTCGTTGTACTTCTCTTCACCAATCCAGTTGATGAAGGACTGGGAAGCAAGCTTCTCACCGAGCTTGTAAGCAGTCAAACCGTTCTCAGAGAAACAGTAATCGAAGTCATCCAGGACAGTGCTACCGAGCTGCTCAACCTGCTTTTGCAAATCAGAGCCACCGACGAAACCAATGACAACCTTCTTTCTAAGGTCGGCCAAGAGCTGCTTCATCTCCGGAGAAATCTCCAATCTTGCTGGGGTCAAAGTTCCATCAACATCGAAGAGGACGAGAGTATCTGGCTTTTGCTTGTTAGTGAAAGACATTTAGGTATCGATACGGCTTGGAGAGTTGTTTCAAAGAGCGGAAACAGGTGTTAGTGCGCCTGTGTTTATGGGCGACTTGGAATTCAATTTTGGACACGCGTCAACAATCTCTGGTACAGGGCACGACCCTAATTTTTCAAAATATCGAGAGATCGTCATGACAGTCTTCCTACTCGAGGAAGCTACAAGAGTCAAGTTATGGCGTAGTGATTGAAGTTCTAATAGTAGTGGCCTGATACTTATGGTCTGGGGTTAATTAATTCGTGCTCGGGTGTTACTTGCGCTTGTGCGGCGTTGCGCTTATCTTACCTGTAACAGGAGTTCCCTGAGCAGAGGCCATCAAACCAAGAGGATCGGCACCTGCACAGGGAGAGCAATATTATAATCAAGTGATCGCAAAAAAAACACACACTACGAACAGCATCAAATAGCTTCCAAAATATGACAAACCCATTCATATTACACCATATAAAACAGTCAAGTACTCAAACCCTTCTGGAAATTTAAGCCTGGAACTGGTAGTTTGGGAACTGTCTCAAGTTCTGCTCGAGTGGACCCTTCTTGGACAAGAACTTGACGAAAGCACCGTCATCCTTGACCTCACCCAACTCCTTTCTTCTGATGTACTCAGCTCTGTCCAAGTTGGTGAAACCCCACTTCTTGGAGATAATGATCTTCTGCTGACCTGGGAATTTGTATCTAGCTCTTCTCAAACCCTCAATAGCAACGTCCTTGTTGGAGTCCTTGGTTCTGACAGAGAAGATAATCTGACCAATGTCGACACGAGCGGCAAGACCGTGTGGCTTACCCCAAGCACCTCTCATACCCTGCTGCAATCTATCGGCACCAGCACAGGACAACATCTTGTTGATTCTCAAAACGTGGAATGGGTGGACACGGACTCTCAAGTGGAAAGAGTCACGACCGGAGATCTTGGTGATGTACTTGTTAGCACAAATCGCT